>APFE030828073.1:18486-171534 GCA_000404065.3 Pinus taeda
CATTAGCCTCATGAAGGTTGCAGGAGCATTTGTCAATCCGAAAGGCATAACCAACCATTCGAAAAGGCCCTCCTTGGATTTGAAGGCAGTCTTCCACACATCGGAGGGTTCGATTGGTACCTAGTGATAGCCTAACTTAAAATCGCTCTTGCTGAAATATTTTCCCCCCTTTAGTTGTTCCAGGAGGTCATCAATCCGTGGGATCAGGTACCTATTACGGACAGTGATCTTGTTCAGCGCCTGATAGTCAATACAGAGTCTCCAAGTCCCATATTTCATCTGTACCAACACGATCGGGCTCCCACAGGGCGATGAACTCGAATGGATGTGACCTTTCTACAGTAGCTCCTGAATATGCCTCTTGATTTCATCGTTCTCTAGAATGGAGCATTGATAGATTGGTCCATTGGGTAGCGATGCACCTGGGGTCAAATCGATGGAGTGCTTGAATTGACAGTGTAGAGGAACCCCTATGGGGGAGGTGAAGATGTCCTCATACTCCTCCACGACCTTGTCCATCTGTAGTTGTCGTGCAAAGGGGCCCTGTCTGGAGGTTGTGGCCACCGTCTTCTTCTTTCCTTGAGGCATATCATCAGGAAAACAAATTTCCTGATTTTGGAAATGAGCTTACTGCATTGTTTTGCAGTAACCAAAGATATGGCAGTAGGTAGTGCTACCTCTGGTATCATGTACAACTTATTTCCCAAAGTAATAATAATAGCATGGGGCCTTGATTCATACACAACCTGTCACTTCCACAAGTATGGTTGTCCTAATAATACATCACAAACTTCAAGGGGAGCAATGTCACATAATACCTCATCCGTGAAGGGCTTAATGTTGTATGGAAGGTGACACTGCTGGCTCACACGAAGATCTCGTCCTTGGTGAAGCCACCCTATGGTGTACGGTTATGGATGTGTTGTGGTAGGTAAGCCCAGCCGCTTCATGACCTCTACCAAAATGAGATTATTTTGGCTCTCACTGTCGACAATGAATTGTAGCGGGGAGCCCTTTACCCACATCTGGGAGTGGAAGAGACACTCCTCCTCCTCTGGATCTTCGGGTTCCTCCTTCTAGATCTTCGTGGTGGCAATGGTGGCATTGTGCTCTGCATCGATAATCTGCTTCTCTTTGTCATTCCCCTTGTTGGGTTCTGACTCAGAGTTGGAACATGCATCTAATTCTAAAACCTTTAGCTCGGCCACCAGTGACTGCTTGGCCTGACACTCACTTATGTTGTGAGTGGAGCTCTTATGGAACTCACACCACTTTCCCGTGTCCTTTTTTGGCTTCGCAACGCTGTTCTTTACTTGCAGCTTTGGCGGGTTGTCTTGGGCCACCCTGCCTTGGCTTTGTCTTTTGTTCTGCGGTTTGGGGGCACCTTTCCCTTGCTTCAGATTCATAGATCCAATGTCTCGCTTCTTCTGTTTAAACTTTTGCTCGACCTTGATGGCATATCGGTATGTCATGCCAAGTGAGGAGATGTTCAAGAATTCTATTTCTTCCTGGATGTACTTGTGCAGGCAATTGTGGTATTTGAGTACCAAATGCTGCTATGTATCCTTGATACCCAACTTTGTGCAAAGGGTGAGGAAAATATTAGTAAACTCTGGCATGTCTTGGTCAATTCCTTGCCGTAGCGTGGTCCACTTTATGTATTGATCCTCATAGCTCCCGACAATGTAGTACTCCTCCTTGATGGCATCCCAAAATGAATTCCAAGTGGGTGCAGCTGAAAATAGTGAGCCTGTACTTTCATCCTTCTGCTCACAGTAGGTTTCCCACCAGTCCTTGACGTGGGGGGCTACTTTGAGAAGAGCGAAAATAATCTTTTCCTGACTGGAAAAATCATGAACAGAAAAATAACCCTCTAGCAGATTTAACCATTTATCGATTAAATTTGCACCTATCTGACCCTTGAATATGGGGATTTCAAAATTAACTTGTACCTTAAATGGTGTGGCGTTTCCAGAGTAGCTGTTGGAAGCTAATGCGTTGTCCCTGGGTAGCCGTTGAAGGATCTAGGCAAATTTTCCCATCATCGCGTTCCTTTGTCGCTCGAGGGCTTCTTCAAGCAATATTTTAATAGGATATCTTGCCCCCTCGTCTTTCTTTTCATCCGCCACGGGAGGCCATTGGGATTTGCGAGGTTGGTCTTGCAAAGGTTCGACCAATTCAGGCCCTAACTCCTTATATCCTGACCTCATTGGGGACACGCAAAGAAAAATAGAGAAAAAAACAGATCGCTCTAATACCATTGATCTGGATTTAAACAGGAACGCAACAAATTACAAAGATAATCATAAACACAGAGATGCAGCGAAAATAATACTTAATTTCATTAATGTAAAATACTGGAATATTCTTACAAAGAGAAATGGAAATAAACCATCTAGGGCGATGGTAGCTTATCTCTAAGAAGAGATGTGGTCACTACATGCCTCTGAACTGCCTTACAATGTGGCTCAAGGGCCTTTTTATTATTAAACAATAAGAGAAAACCCTAAACAACCAAAAACCTAACCCGAGGAGATGTAACACCAAGAGTTTATGGGCTGCGTTGGGGTGAGTTGGATAACCAACTTCCCGGGGTCGTGACTTGGTCATATTATCTCTGTTTGATTTGCATGATATCCAGTTGGAAAGATCTCTCTGAGGAATACGATGAAAAATATGATTTTAGATAGAAAATCGTGGAATTGACGGGTGGCCACCAATATCCACCTAGATCAAGACCTGCATTCATGACAAACACATCCCAACAACAACATCATCAACTTCTACATGACAACACAACTATAACAATGACTACCACCATGCATACATAACAAGAACATATATATTCTTCATGCATGCATAACAACACATTCTGCCCATCTAGACCAAGGGTTGACCCATGCTCTGATACCACTCAATGGTATTAGATATTTTTGGACACCTAATCCTAAATGGGTTAGTGTGGAAGTCGAATGGACAAAAGCAGTCCAAGAGACCTTGGGATGTGAATCCCAACAGTCACATAATGTACTATAAATGTAAATCTCTTGTTAATAAAATTGTATTGCATGTTTTATCATTCATATCTCTCTTGTTGTCCATGTGTGTTTAACATGGTATCAGAGCCATGATGTGTGGCCTGTGTATTTTTATTTCTCAGGGTTTATCCTTTAGTAAAAAAATGAGATGTTGTTATTCCCTGAGCAAATGGTCTGAGCTTCCTTAAATAGTGTTGGCCTAGTCTTCATTACCTGTAACGCTCCATTAATTCTGCCTGTCTGTTCTTCTGAATACAATAATTGCTCTCTGACTGTCATAAACGTTTAAAAAAAGAGTGTCATTACACCTGCGCCTCTACTTGTGAGCTTGCATGACCATTTCATTAGCAGGCACGACAATTACTTGTGATCTTGCATGAACCGTTACTTGTTGATTTGTTGACTGTTTTGTTTCTCCTCAATTTTTCTGTTCTCTGGAGCTTTGTGACTCGATTACTATTACGAATTACACTAGACTCCTAGTTTGAATACGCTGCCATACCACATTTTCTGTTCAAAAGCTCTGAAATTGCTGCAACGCAAATCCATGCTCACCAACACCCTCTCCATCGAATAACATTTTCATTTCTTGGTTTCCTGGCCACTTCAAGGTCGTGGGCGACATCGAGTGAAACGAAGCAAAGCTTTTCCTTAACATCATCCATGATGTTTGTCTCGTCCATCATATTAATAGCCTGGTAGGAAACAAGCTCCTTGAAATAATTAGTGAGCGCCTTTCCTTCGAGATCAAGTCTTCTAAACCCATAATTAATAGTAAAGTTCTGGTACATGGGAGCCGCTTGGGTGAAGGAGAAGCCTCAAACTACCATGAGGCTGCATTGTGTGTGGGCTAAAAGGCTGATAGGCGACTTTCTCGCCTCATATAAATGAACCAACGAGGGTGCATCTGCTACGTACAGGGACTGGAACCCTAGATCTTCGAAGACAATCTTGTCCGTCACTTTTTGAATGGAGGGCAGATTGAAGAGAGGCTCCACCAAGAGCAAACCTGAAGAGTCTAAGGGTTGAATTTTGAGAAGGATTTAGATATTTGATCCCAAATATCTTTTTGTAGGTCGGGGTTTATGAGGTAACCTCTATCGAATGGGTTTATGAGGTAACCTCTTGCTTCCTTTCCATAAAATCGTCTTATTTCAGGAATTTGCCAAAGTGGAATGCCCATGCCTATAACAACTTGGGCTGCCGGTAAGTTTATTTCAGCTATCCACTCTGTAACAGGATGCTCAACCTGTAAACGAGGATTCAGTTCTAAAAAAAAAAAAAAATATTCACCAGAGTCCATGCTATAAAGATACTCAACAGTTGCAGCCTCAACATAGCTTACAGACTTTGCAAGTCTCCGTGCACCTCGCTCTAACTGCTTCACAGTCTCTGGTGGAGAAACTGTAATTGGACCAGTGATAATGTCGTTACTCCTCCTTTGTGTGATAGATCTTGGATGCGAACATCAAAGGCTTTGAAAATCACTAGGTCGTAATTTCATTGGAGGATCTGCCGCTTCAATATATTTGAATTGCGTTTCTGTAGAGGAATACGCTCCTAGCACTGGTTATCAATGTGGTCATTGACATTGACCCTGGTACTCTAGTGGGTATATTCATCATGACCCCTTTGGATTTCGTTTGCTTGTTTTGGCATTAGCGATTACAGCCACGAGATGGGAGTCCATATTTCTAGAAGCATTATTGGACTCAGGAGTCAGCGGATTGATCTGGCTGCAACTGCCATCTTTAATCCCTCGGTGGTCTAGCTAAATATTAGCAAGAATTGGGTCGTGGAAGAAATTGACAGTGGGGGAGCAACTGTAATTGGACCCTCTTCTATAATATTTTGGTGTCTTCTTTGAACACTGCAGTCCCGACTATGTAAAGCTGCCACATTTCCATACTGGTCAAAAATTAGCTGCACTTCTAGATGTCGACTCTCAGATGCAACCTTCATTATAAATATTGGAGAACCTTCAAAGTTTTGTATTAATTTGATGCGAGTGTTGTTTGCATTAAACAGAGATTAGATTTAGAGATTTTATATGACAGTATTGACACATTATTCTTTGTAAATGCCTATGACAAAGCCAAGGCCTATCAATGCAGTTGTGAAATTACGGAGAGCCTCTGAGAGATTCGTCGTTGCTGACAATATCAATAATCTTGCCGCCATATTTTGGAACTAAAATATTTGTTGTGGATGCAATGAAAAGTGCCACAGTTGCAATAGTCTGCTCATTAAGCCACCAGCGCTTGCCCTGCGTTTTTCTTTAATCTGGAGGATTTTCTTTGTGTAGCTTGAAGATATTTAGCAGCTGATAGTTTTGCAGTAGTCGAGGGATTTCTTCAAAATATTAGAGGATTTGGGTAACTTTCGGCTAAATATAGAAAGACTCGATGATATTTGTATAATTTTCATAGTTTCAAGATATCTCTGGTTGGTTTTTTCCCTTTAAGCTATAGGGCTTTCTTATGTAACTTGAAGATATTTAGCAGCTGACATTTTTCTGTGGGATTTTGGAGGATTTTTAAGGTGTAAAAAAATGGCTAAGCCTAAAAGAATATTAGAGTTATTGAGAACTCTAATCGTATCCACTGCTGACAGCGCAATCATAATCAATAAAGACATTATTACTGACATTCAAAAATGTATACAAAATGCACAAGAAAAGATAGAGTTTTTGCAGCTTGAGACAAAGCTACAGCAGGAAGAATTACACAAGTGGAGTCATCATTCTAAACCTATTTCTGTTCAGAAGATTGAAACAGACTCCCATAAACAGCAAGTCAATAATGTTACAGTTCATTCAAATAAAGCAGCGGTTGTAAATACAGATGCAGAAACTCAGTCTGCACTTCCCAAGCCCATCATCAGACCTTGGGAACAGCTTGTCCACAACAAGCACATAACCGTTCTTGGTTATGACAAGGACTTGTCCTTTCATATTCCAGACTACTCAAAGCCCATTCAGTTTTAGAGTGTTGGATTCATTCATGAAAGTTCACCTGCTCCTTATGACAGTTCAACTTCAACTATTCCAGACTCTGCCCCTCTTCCATAGCAGCAACAACAACAGATCATGAAATGCCAACACTGTGACCGAGTTGGCCATCTGAAATATCACTGTTTTGAGCTTCATCCATGTAAGCGCTGTCATAAAACCAGTCATTCTTCACATAGATGCTTCAGAAACAAACGTCCTGCAAGAACAAAGATTCATCTAGGATGGATTGCTTCTTGGCAATGGGCATCAACAGCCAAGAAGATATTCCAAACACATATTAGAACTTGTTCCAGAATATTGAGCAGTCTTGCAGTTGAGTTTTCTCCATCATCTCACCTTGTATCTGACAGCGGGGGAAATGATGGTCATCTACAAGCTTCAAAGCCACATCAAGCAAGCCTGAGCCATAACCTGCCACACCAGTTTCAAGGTTGTAGCCAGAGACAAAGATGCCCATGAACATGCCTTCAGTTGGCAATCTGGGACACTTCCTCTAGCAGAAGACTTCAACTTCTTGCCAGTTTTGGAAGAGTTCCGAGAACAAAAATTGAGAACACTTCCTTTAGCAGAAGACTCCAGCTTCTTGCCAGTTTTGGAAGAGTTCCAGGAATTGCATTAAGCATTCCAGAGTTGTTGGTCATCCTTAAACCATCACAGGTTGAGAGTTCCCTTTTCAGGTTGAAGTTTTACCTTTTATGCGGGGTGAGACCTCCCTTTTATGGTTGAAGGTTTCCCTCTTTAAAACAATAGGATCACTTCCTCTAGCAGAAAACTTCAATTTCATGCCAGTTTTGGAAGAGTTCCGGGAACTGCACTAAGCGTTCCAGTGTTGGTGGCCATCCTTAAACAACCACCCTTTATATACCAACATTTCAGAGAGCACATTCAGCCTAGTGCTGCCATGCATTTTTGCACATTTTGTATTACAACTCTCTTCTTGGACTCATACATAACCCTTTAGATTAAGGGGGGGAATGTTGGACACCTAATCCGCAATGGGTTAGTGTGGAAGACGAATGGACAAAATGAGTCCAAGAGACCTTGGGATGTGAATCCCAACGGTCACATAATGTACTATAAATGTATATCATTTGTCAATAAAAATTGTATTGCATGTTTTATCTTTCATATCTCTCTTGTTGTCCATGTGTGTTAAACAGGATAGTTCCATGAAATATCTCTTCTTAAGGAATTGAATGTTGATAAAGTGGTTTTTCATCATATGTTATATTTCCGCTTGTCAAAAATTTAGTTTAAGAGGGTTTTACTGGACACGAATTATAAAATTCCTGGGACACAGTGTGACACAATTTTATTTGCTTATTGTGGGTATGTGTAATGTAGGCTGCATCACAAGGAAGGTGTATGAATAGTTCTATCACACTAAGGGAGGAATAAGTTCGCCCCTTGGAAACTTCTGTAAAGATGCAACTTGAATGGGAACACATGAGAAAAGATGCACCTCAAGTTTGAAGGAAGGTGAACCAACAATCCAAAGTGATCGTGAAATAAACATCACATTTAAGTAAGATTCATACATACATATACAAAAAGAGTCCATACATACATGTGTAAGAAAACATATACATATATCATTAGAGTAAACAAGTTAATTGAAATGAAATAACAACATATGCATGAAACATGCTGGCTCTGTTATATGAAGAAGTGAAAGTTCCAATTATACAATACAACTATTACCAACCACTAGTCCTGATAACGGAATGTTACAGTAACTATTGCCTGCTCCTCCAAAGAGGTGCACTACATCTACACTGTGGAGAAGTAAAGGCTGGTTACAAAACTCTACAAGCTTTCTCTAAGTTACCCCTATCAGAAGCTTGGATAACAGCAAGTCTATCCAATGAGTTATGAGGTAGTAAATATAGAAAAGGGTTGGGCAGCCATTAAGAATCCCCTTTCTGACTATTCATCTACCCTCACAACTCTTCAACTACTCTATGATTGTTACATTCAGCTATTGACATTTGAACTTCCACTTGACAAGACATTACATACAATCAACGCATGTACCCATGTGAGACAAAATAAGCTCAAGCAAGCCATGCAAGACATCACTATGACTCAGGAAACTATGTGTAAATGAGCTCTTCTACATCCTTACGATGGTCAATAGTAGCGAATTGATTCCAAGCTCAGTAGTCCACAATGGTGTCCATGTACATTGTGGTGACATCCTTTTCTAAATGAACTCTTTCCGCTCTTGCATATAGGTACATTTCTCTAGCTCCTCTATCCAACTCATCTAATAAAATGTGCATGATTCTCTTGAGTGTGGCCAGACTAGTGACATATTGATGCATGATGTCTACATTGATCACCAAGTCTGTGTTAGTGGCTATGGGAATGAGCTTGTCAAAGTACGAGTGAAGCTCCAATTATATTTTTGTCTTTGTCTTTTCCTTGGTTAGTGTCTTAATATATGGGATCACATGTGTGCAAAAAACAACATCCATGCTTTTGAATACCCATGCATGGGAAGCCTGCAAACTAGTAATGAGTTGTGGGAGTTCTTCGTAGTTTTAGATCTGACTCAAGATACATGCCTTTAGCTCGACCGCTCTAGGCTTGATCATCTTGGGCAAGTGTAATGGGGTTCCCTTGTATCTCGTTGTCCAAGTTTGCATGTGGTCAATAGTAGTATGCAAGTTTGACAAGGTACGTTCACTCCTACAATATCACTATTGTGAACAGTTAAGATGTCGAACTGCCTTATACACAGTACCAAATCTAGAACACACTGCCTACATGATTATCTCCTTTTAGACTAATAAGTGATCTAAAATATAATTAATATTAGTTTAATCCTTACCTATGGATATTCCATAGATTTTTTAAATTTATTGGTTACACAAAGCATTAATAATAAGATTATACTATAACACTATTTTAATATTAAATATTATTTCTAGAAAATTGGAATATAAATATTAACTCAAACTTTGTTAACTTTTCACTTAAATAACTTATGATAAGTAATAAAATATTAATTTAATATTACTATATAATTAAAAATTGAATAGTCAAATCTAGCCCTTTTTTGGTGAATTCTTAGCCGTTTATCTAGCCTCACCCAATATAGTCATTTTTTCAATGTATTCATTTTTTAGTCGTTGGATGATCTGCTCTCCCTATTTAAATATGCAGCCATGATCTGGTTCTTCAACTTGTCCTAACGATGAACCACACTCGTTGGTTCGAAATGCATCGGCAAATGCTTAATCGTGTGATTTAAGCCAAAATACTTTTCTCATAAATTTTAATAATGTTTTCATCTTTAAACAGCTCTGACAAATTGCTAACTAAAAACTAGAATTGATATTGACATTTAAGTCTCTAACTTGAAATAGGAGGTTTTCTTCTCTTGATTCTTTATTGAAGGAGTGAATCATGAGAAGAGAGTTCTTGACACATCAGTAGCTTCAATATGATCTTCACATCTCACTCTACTGCTAAACTTCCTCTCTCACTTGATTGTATAACCTGTCATTTGACATTTTTTGCATTATCGATGAGCCATAGCCATGTTTTCCATATGTTTGAAAAACTAGATACACCCATCCTATGAACTTCCATCTATGACCAATAGGTGGACCTCTTTATTGACAACATTTGGTGGCTACTTTTATGCTTTGGCTGAAATATAGCATGCATGAACACACATAACTTTGGTTGTAACTGTGGAATATTAGGTTAGCTAAAGAAAGTGCACATTTTGGTACCTATTTTCTAGTTAAACTAGTTTCACAAAGTTGGGTTGATGATGGAAATTTACCTTTTCAATGTAATTGTATGACCTAGTTGATTTCTTAATCCATGGAGAAAATGAAATGAGATGAAAACATAGCTGGAAAAAATTGAAGTCAAACTATGAAAATGGGGACAAATTGGAGGTTAAACAACTCTTCTCGCATGCTAGCAATGGAGGGGTTTCCTTAATAATTTTTTATAGTCAAATAGTAGCCCTATGGAAATCATGCCAAACCACAAATCATTTTCCTCTTTGATGTAGCTCAATCATTTTCCTCTTGGATTTACAACACAAATTCTTCTAACCATAGGCATATTAAGCACAGGGATTTTTTTTAGACTGTTTGTCTAAAGTTTCTTATTGATTATGCAACCATTTTATTATAATTATCGAACTAATTCTTTTAATTATTTTTTACCTTGTTACAAGGCAAAGGATGAGCATAATATTCAAATTTTCCTCGAATTTTGCAATGTAATGCCTTTCAACAAAGGAAGAAACCCTTCTTTGATTAATTTCTTCTCTTTCCACTCTCAGGTTAGAACTTTAAGAGGCTCAAGGTCAAGTCTACAATGGTTTTTCTAAGGATTCACAATTTTGTAGTAATTCATTTGCAATACACCTTGGATACTTTAAACTCTAGGGGAAATTTATACTATTTACTCACTAATATGTTTTAAATTATGAAAAATTAATAAACCCTCACTCTCTCTTCTCGGGGTAAGGGTTTTCATCAGCTCGCTTTGCCAAGCGATAATGTGCATGAGATCGAAGGTATTCACTGATCTCATTCTATTATTTATAGTTTCCCAACATTATATTCTATCATCATACTTATATAACCTATTATATTGACCAACTCACACACTCTCATAGGTATTAATCATAATTTCTCATGGCTTCAACTCTCTTAGGTGAGAATGAATGATTATTTTATTTTCATCATGTAGGAATTATTAAAATTCTATAAATTCTTTCTCACTCCCATATTATTCACATTGATTAACTTGTTGCGGGTTAGTTTTGGTGTGTTATTTGAAGGCTATAAGGACAACATTAAGATTTCATTCGAATTCTTATTCCCAACTACCTAAAAGATATTGCTTATTTATTCTCAGAATTTTTTTTCTTATTTCCAAAAAAATTATATGGAAACATGTCCATAGTCCCCCACTTGACTAATGAAAAATGTTTAGACATGTTCTTTCTTGTCAATATGTTGATTTTTTAATTTCTTTTAGACTCGAGAATTGGATTTCTGTTTATTCTATCTTACATGGTAGTGGGTTTGTACATACACATTTTAGGTACCAAGTAACCTAAAATTTTGTAACCTGCTATTTTATTTTTTTAATAACTAAGTATTTTTAATATTGGGCCTACATTTTAATATCTACATATTTGTAACATCTAAATTCTTTTGGTTTTCTCTTATTCTTTATAATTTCTAACATGAATTCCTTTTAAAGAATTTATTTTTAAAGTAAATCTTTTGTTTCCATAAATATCTTTGACTTTCAATGTTTCTGTATAATATTTACTTAGCATGTCTTTCTCTTTCTCGCAACATTGTTATATAAATTTTATACATGCAAACATGTATAAATACAATCAGGTGTTTATGCAATTCTTTTACTTATCATTTACACATTATCTCGTTTGGGTCTTCTCACCTTTATATCATTTGTTTATTTAACTGTGTGTGTGTGGGTGTTTTGTGTGTGTGTGTGGGTGGGTGGGTGTGGGTGTGTGTGTCTGTATTCCATAATTCATGGGAAATCCTTGTATATACAGAATAAAGTGCATGACTCCTAGATTTTGGGTTTATGTTATTCTATATTCCTGAAGGAATTTTCATTTTCATAGGGAATGTGTTGATATTCAAGTATGAATCATGTAATTCACCGAATTCACATTTAATTCTCTACCCAACATTCTACCTATTATTTTGAGGCTATCATGCACTGTATATGCATGACACGATTTTCCTACCTAACATTGAACATTAATTATAAATTGATCAATGTGTAACAATAGGAAATAAATGTAACAACCAATAAGGGTAACAAAAAGTAATCACTAACAGAAATAAGAGTAACAACAATTATCACTCACAACACACACTGATGAAATTTCACAACAACAATAAACTTAGAGAGATAAAGCTAAACGCACATCTAATCTAGTAGCACATGTTGAGGAGAGTGGTCCCAACTCCCTGATCAGGGTTGTGGCGAGATAAACGAATCACAATATGCTCAAAAGATAAAATTGTCATTAATTAAAGAAATATTAAAAGTATTCTATTGTAGAATCAGAGTTAGAGTATTTCCCTTATGACCTTAATGAATATTAACAACGATAGATTTCGCAACCGACAAATCTACTTTATATAGAATAATACAGTTCCTATAATTATAGTGTTGTTTGCATTTAATTATATGGTGGTTTTCAGAACAAACAAAATGTAAAAGAGAACAATGTGTCAATCGAGAGATTGATTCACCATTGTAGCCAATGTTCAAGGATAGTGCTCCCAACTTTGATGGTATCATTTACTGAATCATGGTCCTAGTGATTCTTCCTTCAAATCTATAGAAATAACTGAATTAGCAAGACTCTTAGTTAATAATACCCTACCATTATGCTTCATTCACCAACAATCCATAAATACATGAAAACAGGTATACCTATGCATTTTAAGATATCGATTAACCATTATTCGTGTGAAATGGGTAAAAAGAATAGGGTAAAAGGGTGAGTAAAAATATGTAAATCTAGCCACCAACATATTCCCCACTGGCCTTACTACATGTCCTCATGTAGCCCTTCGACTGCACAGATCAAGGTTGTAGTCGTGATGATCAACATGAAGTTTTGTGAGATCATATTTTGCAGCCATTTCTGTCCCCGAAGGCTTATATCCATTTGTCTAAATGAGATACTTCAACCAATCCTCACCTACCTCATATGCTGGAGTATATTGATCAACTGGTAGCTACATAATGTGGAATCAGAACCTCGAACCCATCCATCGGACCCCACGAAGCCACATGCATGAAATATACTAAGGTACCCTATTTAGAGCCCGAGCAAAATTGGGGGCCTCAAAAGGCTCACGTATCATGACGGTTGATGACAATAGAGTTAATCGTTTATAGCATCTGTCTTAGGCCTCCTCTTGGAAAGTAAATATTTTTTTTGTGCATATTTAAACACACCATTTCTGGTTTACCAACATCTGTTCTTTCCATCCCTCGATCCCTAAGAGGGTTTCATGCTTGTTATAAACATTCACAGACATGAAATTCTCCATTCGAAGCACAAGTGGCCTATTTTCTTGATTCTATTCGAACATGTCGAAGGCCTTCTTCCATTTAACCGGATTAACTGTGTACGAGGTAAAGGCTCTCAGTTGAATGTCGCCCATGTATGGGTCTGGGTTAAATGATTAATCATTACCTAAAAGGTAATCATGCATATATATTTCACACATCAATTGCTGATCTAGAATATTGTGGCATCTCAAGATGTGCAAACACTCTATTGATATTCTATCTCATGGATGAGGTCCTAGTAGACACTTTCTACATAAAAGAATAGATATTGTTCATGGAGGAATAGAGCATAGCTATGAGAAGGGGTCGAAAAGCCATTACCTCATGCGCCAAAGTAAACATTTCTTCATTTTCGCCCTTTAATAGCCTCACCTATTCTTGCAATCCCTCAAATTCACTTCCATTGTCTCTCTTGCTTATGTTTTTCCTTCTCTATGTAATCTATGTAGTCAAAGACTATTTTCATAGCTTTCTTGTGAATTTCCCATATTCCTGCCTGATGGGTTTCTAGAGAAATAGACCCCCGTTGGAGGCGAGTTGTAGCAACCTAGCATTTTTGGGTCTCTATAGCCATCACAAACTCTCGAGACTCAAGTAAATGCCACAATGACATAATTTGTGCAACCTCTGATGTCGTGGGCCTATCTTCGGCCTATCCTACCACTGAAAGAGTTTTAGGCTGGGGCATCTCAACATTTATGTTGTGCTTCCTCACTCTTCTTCATTAGCGTCATACGTATTTTCTCAATTTAATGATTTCCAATTTCACCTGCAAGTTTTCTCTAAATTGTGACTATATCTTTCCTTAAGAGGGGGTCTCATTTTTTCACATTTCTTAATGAACTCTTGTTTTACAACAACTTCTTCCATAATTCTCACAACTGGTCCAGGGTTTGGCTGGTTGACGTTGATAAAGATGTCAACTAGTTCTTGTTTTATTTTGATTTCTTCCATTTGTTCCTTGACACAAGGAACAACCCTGCCATCCCCTTCTTTGGGTCTTGGGATCTCTACGTCTTCCCTCTGTGGTTCTGATTTCACTAAAGGGTCTTGTGGGGTAGTGTCTTTTACACCCTCTTTTTGTGGTTGCTTTGTTGCCTGACCATCCTCTTCAATCTACTCAGGAATTGTCTCTAGCATTTGTGGATTAGTCTTATCAGCAACATCCTCCTCTAATGGTTCTATAGAATTAGCATTGGACATCGCTTCTTTATTTTATCCTTTAGTCGACATTGGTTCTTGTATGGAAATGTCTACTATCGACCCTTCAATTTGATCAATTCATTCACTAGTCCACACTAGTTTTTGAGTAAAAGTGTTGTTAATGGCCTCTAATTGTCCTGACAAATTTTAGGATTGGGGCAGAAGTTTTTTCTTTCTCCATGCTTCTAGGGGAATGACATTTCCTTTCCCCTTTTGCAAAAGATATAAGAAAAGGAGTGCGAGGAATAATTTCATCAATTTCCATTCTCTCAATGCCCACTAATGAAAGATCTCCTTCTCCTTTCCCTCTCTTAACAAGATATTACATGTTCCCTTTTTATCCTTCTGCATGTGCTTCTTCCAAATCTTCCTTCTTCCCAACAACTGGCACTAGTTCCTGTGGAGTAGTTTCGACTGCAACCCCTGTTTTCTCCAAAGGTTCCACATTCATTTGAGCAAGTGGTATTGGTTCTCGTGTGGCAACACCACCTACATTTTCATCCAAAGTTTCTTCAAACACTTGGACAAGTGGTGCTGGTTCTTGTGTGTCAGCACCACCTACATTTTCAACCAAAGGTTCTTCAATTTCTTAGACACGTGATGTTGGTTCTTGTGTATTAGAAATACCTGTAGTTGCATCTGAGGGTGGTGATTCTCCTCTTAAATTAGCGTTTGACGCTGGTTCTTATGGAGTAGCGTCGACTGCAATCTCTTCTATCTCAATTGTGTCTATTTCTATTGGCCCAACAGGTGATGCTAGAGAAGCATTTTCTATGGCCTCTTCTTCCACTACTAAGTCTTCTTCCTCCTCCCTTGCAAGAATCATAGTCTCAATTCCTTCCTCCACTAGCTCAGTGATTTGTGGCCAAGCCATGGAGGATCGAGAAAGAACATGCACCACCAATAATCTAACCAACCCATGATTTTTGAGAACCACTAATGGTTTTCGAGACCAGCAGGTAGACTATGCCATTAATTGAAGTCTGCTACATAAAATGTATGGCATATCTAAAGAATGAACCTAATAACAAAATACGCCACCTTATCCCATACCCACTTCGTTTCTAGACCGTTCTCTTCCTAGCCTCCAAAAACAATTATAGAAACTCTAGAAAAGGAGACTTCGGAGAAAACCATTTATGATCTCCTCACTGCAGCCCATTGACAATCGAAATAATTTCCTCCATGACAGAAATATCTAGCCCACAAACTCTAGAATGATTTACTTCCAAGTTTAACACAAATTCACCTATGGTAGCTTCATCAAATCCTTGTAGCCTCCCAAAATACACATCTAATCTTGCATCTAAGAAGACTTTCCAAACATCAACATTGCATCAAACCTGCTTTATGATTTCTAGTTCATGCCTCACAACCTACCCACCCATTCTACAACAAATGTGTAACAACACCTCAGAGTGATTAAAGACCATCGAGGAGGAGTGCCTATAGGTAGATTTGTAGTAAGAGAGTTTTGATAGCAATGGGATGCAATGAGAGTGAAATCTGAGAGGGTAACTGTGAAATATGGAAAAATCCATGGCAAATAATGGTAATAATGAGTGGTAATTATGGTAATTACTTCACAGCATTGGAAAGGGTCATTCATTAATACAATAATACTAACTTCAAGTCCTGATGCATATGGGTAACTGTGTGAAGTATGTTGGAAATCGTGTAGTGTACACACTTATCACAAGGTTCAATAATGATAATAACAAGCCATTATTGTAATTTAATTATGCCATCTTTTTTTAATTTATGATACTACCTCCCCCTAACTAAGGGTTGACCATTCTCAATCATATCTAGTCATGTCAAATGAATTAACGATCAAATCCACAAGGTCGATCGGGGACGTACCTGGTAACTTACCTTGACAGAGTAACAATAGCAGAGGAGTAACAACATTAGAGGGAGTAACAACACCCAAGGAGTAACAACATCAGTGGAGTAACAACACCCAAGGAGTAATAGCACTGCTTGATCACCTAGTTGGAATCGCGATGGATTAACAACACCAGAGGAATAACAAAACTGGAGTATTCAGACAAAATCGTGACTCACTAACAACATTGGAGGACTAAGAACACTGAAGGACTATCAACACCTGAGTACTTAGACAAAATCATGATTGAGTAACAACATCGGAGAGTAACAGCACTAGTGAGGTACTTGCAAGAAAAAGATTAATAGAGTAGTAATGAAATTTTATTATATTACATATATATGTATATATATTATTGTTTTTTTTCTTTTTCATTTTTATATCAAGAGTGGAGAGGAAGAATTCCTTGCACTAATAACTTCAAAAATAGAGTTATCAGAGAGATATTTAATAAAGGAGTCTCTTAAAGCTGGACGGTGATATAATCTGAGGCAATGTCCATTCATGACAAGAGTATGTGACTCATCAGTTGTTATAAGTTCAACAGTCCCATTATAGAACATCATGTCAAATTCATATGGTCCCATCCACTTGGAGCAATTTTTTCCCTTAAAATCCTTGAACCAAGAATCATAGAGAAATGCCCAATCTCCTCTTTGAAACATGGTTTTATTAATGAATTTATCATGCATTTTAGTTCACTGTTGTTGGATTACAGTAGTATTCTGGAAAACTACCAAACAAATTTCATCCAACTCATTCAACTATCCGAGTCGGTGTTTCTAGGCTTTTGAAATATCTACACCTACTTCAAGGGATGTCCAAATCATCTTAATTTCGAATCCACTAGAAACAATGGAGATTTTCCATAGTCAAGCTCATACGGTGAAAGCCATGTGGCCATTTGCAATGTTGTTCTATATGCCCGCAGTTCCTTATGAAGCCTCTCAACATTATTCAAGCAATGGTTCTCTATAGTCTTCGTAAGAATATTCTCTAGTACGTTGTTTTTTCTTTTGACGTGACTATTCGCATGAGGGTGAGATGGAGATGTTACCCTATGCTTGACTCCATACTTTTTCATAACTCATGCTATTGGATGTGATGTAAATTGTGCCCCTCCATATGAAACTATCTCTCTAGGAGCTCCATATCGTGCAAGAATTTCTTCAAATAAAAATTTTAAAACAACTTTTTTGTATTTCCTTCACAATCACCTTGGCCTATACCCACTTTTTCATGTAATCCGTGCAAGCTAGAATGCAAACTTTTTGTTGTGAAGGTGGATTAAATGGCCCAACGAAATCGATAGCCCATTTTTCAATAGGCTCAATAGCTAGTTGGGGCTGTAATGACATTTCATCTGCCTAACTAGGCTTACCCATCCACTGGCAACTATGGGCACCCTTTAACATATAACCTTGCATCACCAAAAATAGAAGGGAAATATTATCCCATTTGTAACACCTTATGAGATTTCCATTTATCTGGAAAATGTCCCCCATAGGGGCCATCATGAGCATCTTTCATGACATCATAGATATCATCGCCACTTATCTAGCACCAGATTTGCTAGTCAAATCATGTGTAAAAGAGATATACCTCTATCCATGAATAAAGAGCACTATAAGGGATAATTCTTTGTTGTTCTCTATAAGTCAAGTGTTGAGGCACCTTTCTTATAGCAAGATAGTTATCAATATCTTCATACGATGGATTGTGAGTAGAAATTGCAAAAATATGTTAATTTGGAAAACTATCCTCTACAGGTGTACCCTCATCACTAGTATCCATCCTATACAAGAAATTTGAAACTACACTATCTTTCCTTAATTTATCTACAATGGTAATATCAAATTCTTGAATTAATATTAACCTTCTTGCTACGTGACTAAGGGTTATTGGTTTTCTCATCAGATAGCTCATAGATGTATGCTCAATGTGCACAAAAGTAGGATAACCTGTGATATAATGCCAAATTTTATTAATAGCATAATTAGCAGCCAAGAACACATTTTCGATTACCATATAGTTTCATTCAGCAGGGGTCAAAATCTTGTTGACATGGTAAATTGTGTACGATTTCTTGTCCTCCTGTTTCCCCAAAACTGCTCCTACTTCTTTTTAATAAGAATCAAAAGAAATGTGAGTCGGGAGCTTCTAGTCAGGACCATGTAAAATCGGAGACTTCCACACTAGTTCTTTGATTTCTACAAAAGTTGCTTCACATTCACGAGTCTACATAAATGATGCATCATTAGGTAGAAATTGAAAAGTGGGAATGCTATTTTAGAAAAGAAATCTATCAAATGCCTACAATAGCCAGCATCACAAAAAATGTTACATAACTGTTTTGGTGTATTAGGCATTTATGTTGTTGGATCAACCCGAATTCCTACAACTAAAATCAAGTTTCCCAACACAATTTCTTCTTTCATCATCATATGACATTTGATTGTACTAAGAGAAACATGTGTTTTCTTGTATATTTCAAGTACTTTCTCTAATTTTTTCTAAGATTTTGTAAAGGAATCCTCATATGGGGTGAAGTCATCCATGTAAATATCAAGACTATCATTAACTAGAATAGAGAAAAATCCTAATATTCCTCTTTGAAAGGGAGCAGGTGTGTTACCGAGGAAAATTAAAGGACTTGGTAGGAAAAGGTTCGCAAAGTGCATGTGAAGGTAGTTTTTTCCTGATCCTCTGGAGCTATTTGTATCTGATTTTATCTGCTAAACTTGTACAGAAAGGAGAAAAACTCCTTCCTGGCTAATGTATCAAGAACTTGGTCAATAAAGAGTAAGGGAAAATGGCATTTTAGAGTTTCTTTGTTTAGTTCCCTATAATCAACACAAATCTGCCACTTTCCATTATTCTTAGGAAGAATGACCAGTAGGGAACCCTGTTGACTACCTGATATCAGATAAACCCACATATAATAGCTTATGTAAGTTATCTTTGACAATGTCTTTAAGACAAGATTCATTCTTCTTTCTGGCTGCATAATAGGTCAACATTCCTCTTTAATGTGTATATCATGAGTACATAAATTAGTAGGTATTCCTTTGATATATGTATACTCCCAAGAAAAGGCTTCTTTACACTCCTAAAGGACGTTCAGTGGTTTTTTGGATTGGGAATGTGAAAGGAGAGGATTAATATTCAATGTTTTCCTTGGTTCAATTTCAACAAGAACACTATTCGAGGTACAATTTCAGGATTTTTTCTACTTTTGTTTCTAATTTATTATCTTCCTAAACATTGCAACTCATGAAAATTTCTAACAACTAATGGGTTGAATCAGAAAGGGAGTCATGATTGCTGAGAAAGGTGCTAATGGCATCATCCTTTATTTCATCCTCAAAACAGAGATCCTCATGGATGGTAAGGATGGGACTAACTTTCTCATTCTCAGATTCAGGCTCTCTGGTAGGTGGAGACTTTTATATCAAGGTAAATATGGATTTATTTGATGAACTTGGTTCTGTAGGGGGGTAAAGGATAAGATTCTTTGTAACTTCCCCATTCGATATTACCATGTTTCGAAGCCCACACCTAATGTAAGCATCTGTGGTTGCAAGGCAAGGTCTTCCTAAAATCAGAGGATGCCCACCGATTGGGGATTGGGTATGTAAAACCAAAAGGTCAACAAGGCACTGCCATGAGTCTACCGAAATAGTGATATCTTCCATCTTCCCTACCGGTCTTATAGTATATTGATCTACCAATTGTAGGATTGTGGGAGTTGATTTAAGGTTCCACAGACCCAAGGTAATTACGGCTGCAGATGTTATAACATTAATCACCACCCCTAACTCTACGAGTACATTTGGTTTATCCACCCCATTAATTTGTACTGTCAGAATCGGGTTCCCATGATCCCTATATTTCACAAGTATATATTTCCCCAATATTTTATCTGATAATTTACCCATGACATGAATAGTAAGTGGGTCCCTTCATTTTCTTCCAGGCTTCTTAGAACAATATTATTTAATTTTCTTAGAATAAATTGGTACGCCTTTTGTAGCCTGAAGTAATGGAAGTTTAACAAATAAATTTTGCAATTCTTGTAAAGAGTCAAATTCAGGACAGGTTCTATATTTTCTCAAAGATAATCTTTCCAGATAAGGTGGACTAGTCTGACATCCTCTAGTAACAATAGTTTGCGAAGGGGTTTCCTGCATTATAGGAATCTGTGTTGGTGCATCACCTATTGTTCTATATTCTGGTTCTGAGACTTCATCATCTCCGTGTTCAACAATTATTGGTGAAGTCTAAGTATTGACCACCCAATCAGATCAAAGATTTAATTCTTTACATTCCATGGTGGAAATACTATATGCAGGCAGGTTGAGTGTCTCAACCTATTGAGGCCCTCTATTATTTGGATTTGGATTGGATTGGACAGGAATTTGGGGATGAAGAGGAGGTTTACTTGTCGGTGGATTAGTAGGAATTTGCAGTTATTGTTTTGGCATAAGTTGGAAGGATTATCCTGAAGAAGGAGGAGGAGGTCCATGCCAATTTTGGGACTATAAATAATTTGGACCAGATTGAGGGTCCCATCATTTCCAAGGCATTGGATATTGGTATGATTGTGGCCAAGAAGGTTAAAAAGGCACAAACTACTAACCAAAATTCATAATATTAAAATATTGAGACGAGCCTTGAGGGATACCTTGATTCATGTTCAATGTCTGTGGTTCCCATGGTGTCCTTGATCCCATAAAATAAAGTTGATATGCTTCTTCTTTGTTCCTTGAAGGACTACCTTCAATCACAGAAGAGACGGACAAGTGTTAGTGGAATGACTCTGTTCACATATCATACTAGTTTCCACATAATTTAACAAACATTCCTTCAACAAATTCTTCTTCCTGCATTGAGGGTAGAAAGTAGAGATAGCCTTCTCTACTTCTATCTACTTCTGTTTCACATGCAACATGTCTAGTTGCAATGATAATGTGCTCAGGATATTGGTTATCACATTGTGCAATAGATTCCCAGTTCTATCTTTTGTATCTCCATTGCTAAATGTTTTGAGGCTTCAAATTCCTTGCCTCTGTCTTACAGCCCCTCATGAACACTTGATGCATAATTCACAGAAGATATCAAATTATTCATTTGATATATCTCATTTCCATACTAGGTTCAATAGCTCCATAGATTCCTCCATTAGTGCTTTGAAAAACATGATCTTCAAGATATTCTTATCCAAGTCACTATGGCCTGATCTCTACAACCTATATTGAAAATGTTCTACAAAATCTTCCATATTGTCATTCTCTTTCTGCATAATCTTAAAAATTTCATATAATGTGACTTTCAGATTATTTTCCAATGTATAATCAAATTAAGGGTACTGTTTATTATGGCATGAACGCACGTGATATGTCAGGGATTCATTGAGTATAGTCCCTATGGTATAAGAAAAGGATTTAGAAATCATGTTTGTTTTTGACGTTCTACCTTTACTGTTTCATATTATTTACATTTTTGCAAATACATGACCACCTTTTTTCGTACTTGGCAAAAAGAAGTCTTTTTTGAGAGTTGAAAGGACTTTTTGATAAATTGGGTAAGCCTAGAAAGGCTTTTTATGGTGTTTGTCTAGAATTAACTGTTTGATTCTGGAAACTTCAGGTACATAAATTTCGTCATTAAAGGTTAATAGACTAGTTTTGTTATTCATATAGTATGTTTGTGATTACTGATCAGTCTTGTCTTTCATTTATTCCTAAGTGTGGCTATAATTTTATCTCCGAAAGCTATTACTTTTGATTTTTGTATCAAATATGTTTTAGTACGACTTGATGTTACCTTGTAGATCCCCTTGAAACTTCGACTTATTGCATTATCCATTTTATTTTCCTTGACCTTCGTATATTTACTCTTAAAGTCATACTCACTGAAGAATTCCATCGACCTAGCTTGTCTAACATTCATTTCAGGCTAACTAAAAAAGTATATTAAATAAAGATTATAACGTATTACTGTAAACTTCTTATAAACTAAATAATTATGCCACACCATAAGTTCATGGATAATTTTAACTAATTCCAACACATATACTACATAATTGTTTTGGTGGCCTTTAATTTTTGGGATTGGTAAGCTATCACATGATTTTCCTATATTAGTAGACCTCTAAGCCATCCAAACAAGAATCAATGCAAACTATAAAATCTTTGTGAGGGTCGCCTATTTTAAGCACTAATGCAACAATGAGGAAATTCTGCAAGCGTTCAAAACTCTCTTGATATTTTTGTATCCATTCAAATTTACCCCCCTTCCTATGTAGGGAAGGTATGGGATAAACTAATTTAGGGAACCCCTATATGAATATATGATAATATCCTATGGTACACAGAAATGATCTAACATCTGCCACATCCTTAGGAGTTTGCCAGTTAAGAATTTATTTTACTTTTTCTTGATCTAGAGCTATCCCATCCTTGGGAGTTACATATCCTAGGTATTGTCTTTTATCGTAGTAAAATTCACACTTATTTAACTTACAGTACAACTAATGTTCCCAAAGAGTTTGCATTATTATTTATAAGTGTTACTTATGTTCCTTTAGTGTGTTAGAGTAAATCAAAATATCATCAATGAATATTAACACAAATTTATCCCAATACTAACTAAAACCACTACTTGTCAAGCACATAAACGTAGTTGGTGCATTTCTAATTCCAAATGGACGTTTTGTAAGACATTAAGTTTATTTTAGAAAAAATAGTGGCTCCTCTCACTTCGTCAATAAATCATCAATTCGAAGTAGTAAATATTTATTCTTAATTTTAAATTTAGTCAACTCCATGTAATCATTGCATAATCTAAATGTGCCATCCTTATTTTTAAAAAATAAAACTAGTTCTCCCTCGTGTGGAATACCTGGTGTGATACACCTTTATTTAATAATACTTGAAGCTACATTTTTAACTCCATTAATGCAAGTACATTAAGTTGATACAGTGATTTAGGTACTGGTGCACTCCCCGATACCTACTTGTCAAAAAGGTCAGTGTCTCTCTTAGGTGGCAATCTAGGAATCTCAACTACAAACACATCTTTCTAATCATCAATCATTTCTAATTCATCTAAGGTTCTAGCTTTTATTTCTTGCAAACTATCCTCTACTTGAATAACAAAAAAATCACACCCCTTTCTAGCATACCTTTCTAATTGTAAGGCATATATACATTGAATGGAAATGGGTTTCGATATTGTACATCTGCTTCATCCACGGTATAGGTAAACTTTTTTTCTAGACAGTTAACAATCACTCTATGTCCTTCTAGCCAATCCATACCTACCAGTATACCATAAAAACCAAAGTGAAACATATTTAGGTTCATATTGGTCTTATTTCCATTAAAATCAATCGGAAAAACCTTCACTACATTAGAAACATTATTCTTTTTGTGGTTAACAAACTGGACAAAATAAGATTTTTTGTATTTTTATTAATTTACTTTACATTTTTCTACTATCTCGCGACTAACATAGTTTAAATTGGTAATTGGATCTGTCAAAGCAGAAACAATTTGATTCAAAAGTTTACCTTTTATCTCCAACATCAAGCATCCAATGAACCATTGTACCTTGGATTTTCCTCTTGAATACAAGATATGTATCTCAAAAGTTGAGCCCATTTTTTAGCGAACTCATCGATGGTCATTTTGATGCATTTCAATTCGTGAAATTATTTTACCTTATCATGATATATTTTATTTAATTTTTCTGTGGAAAAACTTTGCAATTCTTCCTAGTTAATACTATTGTCTTCCAAGTTATGTAGAATTTTTATTTTTTCCACCACAGGGAAGCTTTGACTTGTATGTAATATGTACCTAATTTATCCTTCAAATTACTTGTGTAATCATAAACTTGGAAATATTAGTTAATATTTAATAATCATGCTTTTGTTGTTTCCTTAGTCTCCCCATAATAAGTTGGAGTTATAATCTTCTTGAATTTCACTTGCAATGCTATTTTGGTTTTCTTTCCTTGATTTAGAGGCATTTTGGATGAACTATGCTAATCCACAATTTTAGGTTTTTCATCTCTACTCTCACATATGCTATAAAGATTCTTTTGTTTGGAGGTTTCTACCATTTCTTCCTCTTCCACTACCAATTCCACAATTTTTAGATTTGATTTATCTTTTAGATTGTTAATTAGTTTTTCTTATTCAGTGATGGTCCTTACAAAATTCTTATTTTTTGCATGAAAACAAGTTAGCATTGTCATAAAATATTTAACCATATTCAGTAATTCCATTGGAGGCAGTTGAGTTGTGCTTGATCTCGTAAATGTAACCAAATCCATTCTTCACATATGTGTCTCCCTTCCAATAGATCTACCATCACTTATTCTCTTCTTTACACTCATTGTGTAAATCAAAAAAAATATTTTCTTACATAAAAATAATGGTTTAGCTAATAACTCACAATGATGCAACTAGTTTATCTCATACCAGAAGTAAAATACCTCAAAATATACCAATTTAAATTAATGGAAAACTCATATCTAACATATCTCATTCATAATTTTCGTTGTTTTAACTGCTTACATATATATTCATGATTTTTGTTGTTTTAAATGCTTACACATATATAAGTTTATCATATTTTGCATTATTATTTACCTGTCACCTTTTTAAAAGAAAATATTCCACAAATTAAATTTAATTATTTTATTCGATGCATCTAAATTTCTTCCCTTCCTATGTTAATCTTTATTCAAATTATTCCCCATTATATGTTTTCTTCCCATAAAATTTCTAATTTCTGATTTCTGATTCATGTGTTTGTATTGACCTCCCTTGGCATCATATGTCTTATACACATTTATAACAATTTACATAACCCTTACGATTTTCAAACTCTATACACTATAACAATTAATACACAAATTTTACCAACGGGTTGTGGTTGAATTTATAATATTATTTATCTTTGAATCATATTATAGTTTTAACTCGATGGATACATATTGGAATTCCTTAGCAAATGATGTTATATTGTATGAATTTCCTCACCGGCCCAATGTTCATAAATCATAATCTTTGGGACTCGAGGATGAATATAACCACGACAAATCACCCTGGCCATGTGGGTGATCAGGAAATCAATGCACAAGGTTTGATTTTCGTGGTTAGGTAACCACCCTACCCATCATCTTGCCTAGGATTCATTTTGTAGTTAGACAATTTTTTTGACGGAACGTTGCTTGCACGAGGGAAAGGAATGAGTTTCCTTGCCGACTTTTCACACTATAATGGTACCCCTATCGAAATATTTTTGAACCACGTCTCGTGTTCCTCGTGGCACCAGTTGATTGCTCGAAGGATTCATGGATTGCCAGCATAAATTATTCTAACTGCAGTTATATTAAGCCAACGATTTTTCTTCTAAGACATTTATCTAGGTTATTTTATTGAGTATGCAAACATTTTCTCATACTCTCAGACTAATGCTTTTAAGAATTTTTGACCTTGTTATAGGGAAAAGGATGAATGCAGGGTTTGGATCTTCATTCGCAGTTTTCTAAGTAATTTTTTTGACAAAGGAAAAAACCCTTCGTTGCTTAAATTATCCTCTTTCTACTCATAGATTGGAGCTCCTAGGTGCTTAACGTGTCGATTTCAATGATTTTTCGAAGGATTCACAATTTTTCGGAGGTTATTTTCAATATGTGTCGACTACTTGAAACCCTATGGGGAATTTAGACTATTTAGTCACTAATGGGTTTTAAATTATGAATAGTTAATATACCCTTCGTATGTGTTCTCAAGGTTAGGTTTTCTCATCGGATCACCATCCCGAGAAACAATGTGCACAAGTTCGAACATATTCACTAATTTCTTTTACCAATTATTTATACATTATTTCCTCTTCTTGTTTTCAACTCTATATATATATTCTAGTAGTCACACGAAGTCCTAGTAGTCAGAGGAAGTCCTTGTATTTAATAAATAGAGTACAAGACTCCTAGATTTTGGATTTTCGTTCTTTCTATATTGTTGAAGGATTTGTCATTTGTAGACGTGAGGTTTTCAACTTTATATATATATATTCTAGTAGTCACACGAAGTCCTAGTAGTCAGAGGAAGTCCTTCTATTTAATAAATAGAGTACAGGACTCTTAGATTTTGGATTTTTGTTCTTTCTATATTGTTGAAGGATTTGTCATTTGATAGGGACTGCGTGAGGTTTAGTGTTTAACCTAAAAGTCTTCTTCTAGTGTGGAACGATAATCTAGTTAACTCTCTCACTTATATGTGTATATTAAGTTATATATTTAAATATATGAAATGTGTGAAATGTATCAAAACCTATTACTTTAATATCAAATATCTTTCTTTGTTTTCCTTCTACCATTCATACACAACCAATTTTACAGTGTCAACCATAGCATTTATATACATATTATTCCACATAGCTAAGTATGTCGAAGCTTAAACCTTCCATCTTCAGAAAACCCAAAAGCAATAAATTCTTGTTTTCACTTTTGTCTCCTACTTATAACAACAAGAAATTCTTGAAACTCATATACTTAACAACAAATCACAGATAACCTAGTTACTAATCTGAATTTCTTGAAATATAATAATAGTTACAACACATCTCCCAAAAAATTAACTATTCTCTCAACAATTCCCCACAAACTCTAGGTTCCCTTTGAGTTACGAAAACAATTAGTAGCTTTCACAGTTTCACGTCCTCAATCCCTAGGAGTGTCCTACTATATTTGAGATAGAATCTTTATTTATGTAGGTCCAATCTTTCTCTCCCACTAAAACCTTGTATTTTTGAAATTGCCCTCTCTCCTACAATCTTGATTTTAAATTATTTGAACACCTATGATTTTTTCCTCTAGTCATTATCATTTTGGTAGTTGAACCAAAAAAAATAATTCTAAGTATAGGGTTTCACTAGGGGTACTAGAAAAGAATATAATGTGCAAAATTTTACAAAATTTGAAACCGAACTCAATGAATTATTAAATCTATCAAGTCAAGAAGGAAACATTGTAAAGCACTCGAAATAGAGTTTTTATAAAATGAGTTTGAGAATTGGTATTTTTGTGAGAGTTTGGAATTGTGGAAGGTAATGTATTGATTATGAAATTTATTTTTGTAATTTTTCTTTTATTTTATCCTTTCATAGTACACCCATGGTATAGATGTTTTGATGCATTTAAAGGCATATAAACACATTGATGTTATATATTATATTTTTAATTAAGAAATGAATATTTTGCAAGAACCGAGCATGTGAAGTGTTATCTACAAACGTCGATGCCACATGCAGTTGCAGACACATGGGTAAAGTGTTCTAGTTTTTTTAAATTAAAATATTTTGTTGAATAATCAATTGGTCTAACCTAATCCAATTGAACCTTCACACATGCGTGGGTCCTTTTAATTTGGTTTCGAGAAAAAATATGACTTCTTTTATTATAATAAAAAGTGATGTTCTATTATTTTATAATAATACAATTGTTGGTGCTCACTGTATTATCTATAGTGTTGTGTTAGATTTTGTAGTGCACTATGACATCATGTTGAGTGAGGCATACCATCAAGGAAACCCCTAAAATATTTTCCATTGCTCACCTCTATTAAAAACTTCAATTATTAATTCCGAAGGATATAATTTTCATGGAGGTTCCATAACAAATCCCTTAGAAGGTGTTCTCCATGTGGTGAAGGGTAGTGGCACAACGTGAGGAATTGTAAATTGGAAAATGGAATGCACTTCTTTGGACTTTGTAGTTTGATTTGGGATAACGAAGTAGAGGCTAGAGTCCTACTTGGGTTTGGTACCTTGGTCTTGACAATGTTTGGTGTTGATTGTGAACAAAAGTTTAATTTGTGCCATCCTTTTCTTTGACTGAGGAATGGAGAGTATAATTGGGAGGGCCATTTGCATTGTACAACTAGTTAATAATATGATAAAGATAAGTGGCATATGTTTGAGTGTGTGTGGTTATACTATTATAATGCTATTATATATATTTATGTGTTATATTATAGTTTGCATATAGAATGGTTGTGTATATATATTCATTCATAGTATTCTTCATGTGCTATGTACAATTCTACATGTAAACTCACATGATAGAACATGCAAGGAATTATATGGTTTCAGAGTATAATTGAACTCGTGGGAATTCAAATGGAAAGCTGGAAACATCCAACAACTCTGCCATCTTTGTAGACACCAATGTTGTTAGGTACTTAAAATTAGTACTAGATGATGACAAACATGGGACAACATCTAATGTAGTAATGTTTTCATATGAATTTGAAGTTGTTTATGAAATAGTTGATCCAGGGATCATAACATTATGTAAAATTTCATCTCTAACTCTATGAATGAAGACACTTTAAATTATGCAATGTAATTCATATTTGAAAGTAAAAATATGATGCAATTGCTTATATTAAATAGGCACAATATTTGCTAAGGTTTTGCTAATGGTTTAGCAAGCTAGGTGGGTTTGATTCTGGGGAAAGCTCCATAGTTAAGCGCGCTTGAGCTAGAGGTGATCTAGGATGGGTGACCTCCCAGGATTTCCTGATTACCAGGTGCAAGCCCCAGAATTGATGATTAACGCTATGTGATTCATTTCACTACTTCCAATCCCACTTTTCACCCCTATGAGCATCACCCGATGCAATGAGTGCTAAATGAACTATTCAGAAATCATGAGAGATTAGTTAGTTACGACTACCTCTCATCCAAATGGTCATACGTGAATGACTTACTTAACGCAGTTGAATCCCAAAATGATATCTAATATAATGCACTGCGTAAACCTCCATGTTTAAACAATTGTTAAATATTTTAAAGTTTAGAGGAAAATTATAAATTAGCATATAATAAAATGTCTGAACATTCCAAAGGATCTTGTCATAAGGAACCCTTATGTATGATTATCCAGGAGATGACATGTACAAGAAATTCTTTCTTGATTGACACTATTAAACATGTCCAAGAAATTTAATCCCATACCCATAAGAGCCATTGGTTTGATCACTAATAGTGATTCAAAATTTGACATATCTACATGGATAATATACTTTATAGTCATATACTGGCAAGGGACATGAAAAATTCACAATTTCCCCATATGATTACATTGAAAGAGGAGGTGGGACACATCAAATACATTCTTGTCAATGAGAAGAGTGATGAGATGAGTTTTAGTTGGAAAATTTTGCTAAGATATTGATAGGGATAGACATCATGGAATAAAATAAGGAATTGGACAATGAGTTAATGTTGTTGTTGGATATAGAATTAGGCTTACTTCAAAATTATGTGCCAATGCAAGACTTGCCAAAGCTTCTCTTTGGGTAATTTAACATATTGGGTATAATTCTCGAGCATTCCCTCTTGAACCTCTTGCACATATCTTAGTAATGTTTTATAACCATGTGCAAGTTCCATTTGATGAATTATTTCCTTAGATGATGCTATCTCAACTATTGAAGGATTAGTTGTTAGAAAATTATATATTACAGAACAATGGAATACATAAAATATCGCGGAAACACAAATATAGAAATGAATTAAACACGATAGACACAGATATAGATGGTTCAACAAATTTGGGCTACGTCCACAGTGAATTAGTTAGTCCTTTTTCTCATATTCTCTAGCAAAATGAAGAAATACAACCTAGAGCAAATTGTTGTAATTTATCTTCGCTCTCAGACAACCTCCTCTCTCTCTCTCACACACTTAAAATAATAATACACACTAGAAATATAATTCCCTCATATAAACCAAAGGTTACCTTCTAGGGAAAGAACCTAAATCAACATAACTTTTACCATGAGATCATCTGACTAATGGACGACTCAGATTGACTACAAAATTACAATTTTTTACAAGGAAATTTTTCATCTATTTTTAGCTTCGGGGGCTCTACCCCAAACCTACAGCAGATGAGGCTCTTTAAAGGTAGCCGTTTCCCCCCTTGGACCCCACTAGCGACTACCATATGGGCGACATTGTCTCCCCATCTAGGAATAGGTGCCCAATGCGGCTGAGACCTTTGAATCAAAAGCATAATCGGTCTCTGCACCCAACAATAGTAATAAATAAACTTACTTGTGACTTGCTTACGGATAAGCAATCCATAATTCCTAAAAAATTATTAATATTTAAATGTGAGTGCCATAATATCTAAATTTTCTTGCAATAGTTCATGTTAAAGCTTTTCAGGGTCTTTAATTTTCGTATCATGAATGTGAAAAGCTAGGAAAGTATGTTTTTGTTTAGAAAAAAAGTTGAAAAAAACATATTTACATCAATTACTATATAGTATCTCATATATTCAATATCTTCCTCATATCATTTCTTTAAAATGTGAGTAAGATATAAGCTATTTATTATCTTAATCATTTCAATTTTAATTTATTAATTAAAATTTTCAACATAAAAATTGTCACATAAACATTGTCTTATCATCACATAAACATTCTCACAATTTTTTTTTATTGTAAATGATACTTGCCAAATTTCAAACTATCCAAACCCCTCTAAAATAAATATATATGTACAATGATGGTTGTTCACAATTTAAACCAATTTAAATTCATTTAGTGTTGAATTTAGTGAATAAATCCATTTAAGTGGAGATTTTTCCTTAAATTTCATACTCAAAACCAGCTCTAAGTCATTTAGCTTTGGATCTACGCACCAGTAATAAACCTTTTTAAGTGTAAACTTTTGCATAAATTTTAACCTCAAAAAATTGTGCACTCTTAATACAAAATAAATCCAAAAAAAGAGACATACTAAAAATAAATAAACAATAAGCATGCACTACTATAATATAACATTTCCAACATTTCCGTATCGTATAGCTATTCTGTCAGATTAATAATACTCATAAAACCGTCATAGTGCCCTATTCAATTTAACTGCTTTGCAAGCTCGTAATCCATGAATAAGGCCAGTATTATATCATGAATGACACTTACAGATTTAATCATGCGAGTATTAGAGTATGAATGGAACAGGTAACCATGATTACACCCAATATTATAACATGAATGACACTTGATAGACTTAAATATAAGAGTATTACAATACTATCGGTGTTTGTCGCTTTCACGCACAGTGTACTGTAGATAAAGCGAATCAGAATCATATGTACACGCGGACATGAATGGCATCCACTCCACCCTCAAGAATTATTAAACAAACGTGGTTCGCCTCTCATCCTCTTGGCTTATCACGAGACCACACACTCCCATTGTTTTATTGGACGGCCAATTCTGTCATTCTCCTACTTTTACAATTTGCAGACCATCGAGATCATCTGTTGTTGTTTGTGCTTCAAATGATGCACAAGTTTTGTTTTTTTTAAAGAGGTCCAGTTTGGCGGCGTTGACATGACTATAAAAACTATAGTAACTTATAGTAACTTTAATTTATATTGATAGCATAGATATGCTGGGTCAATCTTAGGCGTCTGTCGACATGATGAAATTTCCATTTTCCACGCACGAGAAAGCTACCAGAAAAGCAAATCGTATGCTGCCACTAGACTGGCTTTACGTCGTATATAGGCAGCCAAGATATATGGAGCTATGGCTACATTAATGAGTTGGTAGTATATGCCACTTATCTGATTTAACCAAATATATTCTTTTACAAATGGCATATACTACCGGCTCATTAATCAAGTGATAGCTCCTTATGGGCTATAGTCTGCCGGGTCCAACAAAATAGGGAGTTGCTTGATTGAAACTCTACCTTTCCTGTAAAGTACAGCTCACGCATAGGATACGCTTTTAGTCCAACTTTCTTAACGTGGAAACTGTAGGTTTTAAACTTGTAAATTGCAGTCAACAGGATAAAAACTAACCCACCATTAATTCCAGTTAACGAATTAAGGATTCAAAAAATACATAAATGCAAATGCAAAATAGGTACATGACGGTTCATTCCACTTGATGTGGGCCCTTTTAATTTGTTAGAGGTTCAATCGCCATTGATACGCGGAATTAGTACTGATAAACAAACTGAAACAGCCACCGTTCTTAAGGCTAAATTGAAGGGGCAGCTTTTGATCACAGTTTAAAACAGAAGTCGTCGCTGCCTTCTTGCCCTCGTTGCCTTCTCTGGTTTTTTCGAGGGGAGGTTTGGATCAGACTTTAAAACTGAAGTCGGCATTGCCCTCATTATCCTCTCCAGCATATGTGATGCAGAGCATCTGGTCAACAAGGTGAAGACCGAGAGAGGGCGAACACAGTTTCTGAAGAAGATTGGGAATGATAAACAGTTCATTGAACGGACAGCAAGCCTGTCAAGTTCCTATGTTTTTTTTTGTTGTTGTTTTATTTCTTTCATTGTCAACTACAGTATTAACTTCTGTTATTTTAAATTTCTGTTCATTTTATTTAAAATATTGTAACACGTCTTAGTTAGACACGTTAAGAGTAGATTAGTGTCAATAGGTGATGTAAACAACGAACTCCTATAGTAGAAAGGCAGACAAAGTAAACAAATTGATAGTCAAGAATATCATGCCTACAGTGACTGCAAAATAAACTGTAATAGAATAACTACCAGCAGTTATCAAACTGCCCAAAAATATTGTATAAAAAGACAAGCAAGATAACCCAGAGCGGTTCAGCAGCGGAGCATTTGCATGAGAATAATAGATATACATTTTTTTCCTTCATCTAATTGTGTGCACGATCAAACAAACTGTTCAAATATACATATGTCCTCAGTAACAAAAATCCACATGTACAGTGCTGTATAATCATTTCATTTCAGTTAAATATAATAACAGTGTTTTACAATATCCAAGAATCTATTAACTGGCCGAGACAAAAGTGAGCACAAGGCAGAAAGAACCAGCAAACACAGAGGGACAAACTAGACCGCAACAGCAACCAGGTAAGCCACCAGAACTAGCTGTAAACAAGTTTATATATCGTTGTATATTACATTGCATTTTCTACATAAAAAAATTACATAGACTGTACATCGAGGGTTCACCGAACCAAGTTATAAACGACCCATAAAAACCCTCCTACGTTACGGCTAAGGGTTTGAGTAAACCCAACACGCCCAGACTCAACAGATAAACCAACAGTTCACACAACAAGCGACTGCAAATGCGACTAAGACCAAGAATCATTGCAATAAAATAAAACGAGAGCAGAGCTACCCAGGTGGAATCGACAGAAGCCCTTGTGAAGACACGGGAACCGGCTACACCTGCAAGCGAAACATAAGGTGGAGGGTCAGGGTTTCTAACCAACCAAAACCCCTGCACAAGAAAATGAAACGATGATGCTGTAAATATAAAACCCTGAGTATTGTTAAGGTGAAGTAACCATACCTTACAGTGAGCCGGAACCAAAGGCCTACAGAACCCGAAACAGAGACCCTGTCCACAGAGGGGCTGCGAAACGTAAGTTCCAACACAACCGAAGGAAAAAGAATGATAGCATGAAACGGAGACATACCTTGTCTATAGAGCCGAGCGCTGGAGAAGAACCAAGCTGAAAGTCCATCGACCTGTGCATCTGTCAACTGAGCGGACCAGACATTATACATTACAGGCATTCACCACAAATTTGCTAAGAAGACCAAAACCGACAGTATTCAGAAGAGCAAACCCAGAAATGTTCTTATAGTCATAAAAACGAACCGAATGCATGATGGAGTCACAGTAACTCACCAACACAACCTGGAGTCGAATATACAGTCTCACAGTAATGACCTAGCATAGCTAAGCAGCATTATTTCACCACAGGACCAGCGGAAATTCAACAAGGTTTCACCACAGACAAAGACAACCCAGAGGCGGAGCCAAAACCATACAGAGCTCGCAGAGACCAAGTAACGAAGGTAAGAATGACGGTAGAGGTGCGAACCGGGCAGTAAAAAGTGAATTAGGATTTGTCAAATTCGAGGAGGGCAGGTGTCCTACGGAGAAACAATACTAGGTACTGTGGTTTGATTGTTAATTAAAACCAAAATCAATTTGCAATTACCATATATCCGAGCCAGTTTAATAGTGTAGGTCCACGTAAGTTGGGATAGCGCGGGACCACGTGGGTTGGCCACATCAAGTGGTATCAGAGCAGTTTTTTTATATATATAGAGGAAGATGGCAGAGGTGCAAGCACCAAGACGAGGACGTGGGAGAGGTGGAGGCCGAGGAGTAGATGAAGGATTGAGAGAGCAGGTTAGAGTTCTTACAGCTCGTTTGGAAGCAGTGGAAGCGGGTAGGCGAAGAGACCTGGAACTGGGAGATGACAGTGACGAAGAAGCGGTAACTGCTACAGACGGGTCAGATGAAGAAGCTCCAGAATTGAGACTGCTGCGTTCAATTTTATTGGCCAGCAGCAAACCCAAAACAGAGATTTCTAATTACGATGGCAGTCTGTCTGCAGATGTCCTATTGGATTGGATAAGCGAACTAGATAAATATTTCGAAAATGAGGAAGTCACGGAGGATAAAAGAGTCAAGTTCGCTGGTACTAAGTTAAAGGGACATGCCCTCTTGTGGTGGGACAATGTCCAAGCAGACAGAAAAAGGTTGAACAAATTGCCCATACGAAAATGGTCAAGAATGGTGGCAAAATTGAAAGGCAGATTTCTACCGAAAGATTACCAGGTTGAACTATGTCGTCGAGTCCAGAATTTGAGACAGAAGGGTATGACTGTCAAAGAGTATACAGAAGAGTTTTACTGGGTAAATCTACGTGCTGGTTATACGGATGAAACTCCAGAAAAAACAGCGAGATATGTAAATGGCTTGAGGATGGAAATTCTGGATGAAATCAGTATTCTTTCTCCCTGAAGTATTGAAGAAGCCTTTCAGAGTGCTGTGAAGGCTGAAGAGAAAATCAATCGGAAACAGAATAACAGGAGAGGGAGAGGGAATGGTAGAGGACGGGGACAGTCCTACGGTAGAGGAAGGACCGCTGCAAACAGCGAAGAAGGCAGCAATTCTAAAACTTCAGGGACAGTAGAGAAAGGAGACAGCACTAGAGGAGGTCGGTCATATCAGCGAGGACGAGGGAATGGCCGCGGAAGAGGGACTAGTGTCCAGTGCTACAGGTGCCATAAATGGGGGCATTGATCCTTTGAATGTCCAGAAGTTGAACAGACAGGTCAGAGGGGAACATTTATGATACAGCCTGAAGAAGCTGAAGCACAACCACGGGAGGTGGAAGACATGGCGGAAACGGGAGAAGCGTTGATTTTAAATAAAGTGCTGCTAAAACCAACCAAGGAGGTGGCTGAACCAACACAGCGAAAAGCACTATTTCAGACAGTCTGTAAATCGCATGGAAAATGCTGTAAAGTGATAATAGACAGCGGGAGTATGGATAACTTGGTTGCCAATGAGATGGTGGAAAAACTAGGGTTGAAAAGGTTGAAGCACCCCACACCTTACAAGGTGTCGTGGCTGCAGAAAGGCCACCAACTGTTGGTTGACGAACAATGCGAGGTAGAGTTTCACATTGGCAAGTATCATGACACGGTGGTCTGTGATATTATGCCAATGGATGTGTGCCATATACTGCTTGGAAGACCATGGCAGTATGATCAGAAGGTGATGCACGATGGAAAGACCAATTGCTATAAATTTACGAAGGATGGGGTTAAACACGCACTTGTACCCATCAAAGAAGAAGAAACAACAGAATCAAGCGGAACAAAGGCACTGTTAATTGGAGGAAAATAGTTTGTGAAACATGTAGAGGAAAATGAAGTTAATTTTGCAGTTGTGAGGAGGATGAAACCAGTGTTACTGAAGTTGGAAAAATCAGAACTACCTAAGGAAATACAGGAGCTATTGGAAGAATTCCAAGAAATTACGGCTGATGAGTTACCTGATAAGTTGCCTCCTAAAAGGAGTATCAGCCATCACATTGATTTTATACCAGGATCAAGCTTGCCAAATAAGGCAGCGTACAAGATGAGTCCGAAGTACAATGAAGAAGTACGCAAACAAGTACAGGAGTTGTTGGATAAGGGACTAATCAGAGAAAGCCTGAGCCCCTGTGCAATACCAACAGTACTAGCACCCAAGAAAGGTGGAGAATGGCGAATGTGTACCGATTCGCGGGCTATAAACAAAATCACAATTGGATACAGGTTCCCTTTGCCTAGAATGGACGACATGATGACTGTCTTAGTGGGGCAGCTTATTTTACGAAAATAGATCTGAAGAGTGGATACCATCAGATCAGGATTAGAGAGGGAGACGAATGGAAAACAGCCTTCAAGACTAACGAAGGACTGTACGAATGGCTGGTCATGGCATTTGGATTGAGTAATGCTCTGAGTACCTTCATGAGACTGATGAATGAAATGTTAAAGGAATTTATCGGAAAATTTGTGATAGTCTATCTGGACGATATTTTAATTTTTAGCAGGACAAAAGGAGAACACCTTCAGCATATTCGAAGGGTATTTGAAAAGCTACAACAGAACAAGCTACTGATAAATTTGAAGAAGTTCACTTTCTTGCAGAAGGAGCTGATATATCTGGGATTTGTAGTTGCGGAGAACGAGTTAAAGATGGACCCAGAAAAGATTTCAGCAATTATGAGTTGGTCGTCACCTAAAAGTTTGTTTGAGCTACGTAGCTTTCACGGTTTAGCAAGTTTTTATCGAAAATTTATTAAGAATTTCAGTGAGATCTGCGCACCAATGCTAGAGACCATCAAAAAGGCCAGCCAACCTTTTTGTTGGACCAAGGCGGCGGAAGACAGTTTCCAACTTCTGAAGCGGAAAATAACGGAGAGGCCGATCTTGAGACTGCCCGATTTTAGTAAACCTTTTCAGGTTCGTTGCGATGCAAGTGGGATAGCTATTGGCATTGTGCTCAATCAAGAGGATAGACTAGTGGCGTTTTTTAGTGAAAAACTAAATGAGAGTCGGCAGAAGTATTCGTCATATGATAAAGAGTTCTATGCAGTATCCAAGCTTTAAAACATTGGAGACACTACCTACTAGGCAACGAGTTCGTCTTGTTCTCTGATAATTCAGCATTACAATATGTAACGCAGCAGCACAAATTGAACCATAAGCATGCCAAGTGGGTTAGTATTACAGAGCTTTACTTTGTCTAAAACAATAAGTGGGCAGCCAAACAAAGTGGCGGATGCTTTAACAGAAGAGCCTTGCCTCTACAGGAAAGTGGCATACAGGTGATGGGATTTGAGTATTGAAGGATTTGTACCAGATGGACGCGGATTTCAAGGAAGCTTTTGAAGCATGCCAAAATCCTGTCTTAAGGAATACAAGCCCATGGCTAGATTTTAATTTACAGGAAGGATTATTATTTCGAGGTGGACAGCTATGTATTCTGGATTGTTCGATGAGGGAAAATTTAGTAAAAGAGAAACACAGTGGCGGTTTAGCAAGACATTTTGGCGTCGAGAAAACGTTGGAACAGCTAGGACATTTTTATTACTAGCCAAAGATGAACCGGGATGTACAGAGATATGTAACCAAATGCAAAGTCTGCAAATTGGCAAAAGGACACAACCAGAATACTAGATTATACACACCCCTACCAGTTCCAAGTAGACCGTGGGATTCAGTCAGCATCGATTTTGTCCTAGGATTACCTAGAACGCAGCGGGGATATGATTCAGTGATGTTGGTGGTAGACAGGTTCTCAAAAATGGCTCATTTTATTCCTTGCTGGAAAACTAGTGACGCCACGAATGTGGCACACCTGTTTTTCATGGAAGTTGTTAGATTACATGGCTTACCGAGGACTATTGTTTCAGACAGGGATGTGAAATTCACAGGACATTTTTGGCGCACCCTATGGAAAAAGTTGGGCACGCAATTAAATTTCAGTTTTGCGTATCACCCGCAGACTGATGGACAGACAGAGGTGGTGAACAGGAGTTTGGGCAATTTATTACGAAGTTTGATAGGAGAAAATTCATGATTATGGGATCGAGCTCTTGCCCAGGCAGAATTCGCATATAACGATTCGCCCAATCGAAGCACCAGATTTAGCCCATTTCAGATTTTGTATGGAATGCATCCTCAAGGGGTACACGAACTACGAGATTTGGGACAGCTAGAACGGAGAAGTGCATATGGGGAGGATTTTGCTGAAGCCATGAGTGAACTTCATGAAAAGGTTAAGTTGAGATTACAGGACAGCACGCAAAAATACAAACAGCACGCAGACACAAAGCGACGAGAGGTACAGTTTGATGTTGGAGACGAAGTACTTGTGCACCTATGCCGGGAGCGGTTTCCTAAGGGTACGTATAAGAAGCTGAAATTCAAGAAAATCGGCCCATGCAAAATTCTGCGGAAATTTTGAGCGAATGCGTATGAAATTCAGTTGCCACCTGATATAGGTATATCACCTATATTCAACGTGGCAGACCTATTCCGATATCATGCCCAGGCGGAAGATGATAGAATGGTACAGCCACAATGGGACACCCAGTCGGAGAGCAGTCTTTGGAAGAAACAGTTGCCTTCGGTCCGGACCCATGAAATCGAAGGAATCCTCAGCACACAGGTAGCCAAGAAGACGCGCAAGAAGGAGTATCTGCATTACCTCGTCAAGTGGAAGGACCGTCCAATGGAAGACAGCTCCTGGCTCGACGAGACACAGATTCGGAAGGCTGGCTACTCGGTGGAGGAGCTCATGGAACGGAGCCATGAGATCTCTCTTTTACCCCGGCAGCCTGATGCAGGAGTATCTCGTCAACAGGGTGAAGACCGAGAGAGGGCGAACACAGTTTCTGAAGAAGATTGGGAATGATAAACAGTTCATTGAACGGACAGCAAGCCTATCAAGTTCCTATGTTTTTTTTTGTTGCTTTATTTCTTTCATGGTCAACTACAGTATTAACTTCTGTTATTTTAAATTTCTGTTCATTTTATTTAAAATATTGTAACAGGTCTTAGTTAGACACGTTAAGATTATATTAGTGTCAATAGGTAATGTAAACAACGAACTCCTATGGTAGAAAGGCAGACAAGGTAAACAAATTGATAGTCAAGAAAATCATGCCTACAGTAACTGCAAAATAAACTGTAATAGAATAACTACCAACAGTTATCAAACTGCCCAAAAATATTGTATAAAAAGACAAGTGAGATAACCCAGAGGGGTTCAGCAGCAGATCATTTGCATGAGAATAATAGATATACATTTTTTTCCTTCATCTAATTGAGTGCACGAGAAAACAAACTGTTCAAATATACATATGTCCTCAGTAACAAAAATCCACATGTACAGTGCTGTATAATCATTTCATTTCAGTTAAATATAATAGAAATGTTTTACAGTATCCAAGAATCTATTAACTGGCCGAGACGAAAGTGAGCACAAGGCGGAAAGAACCAGCAAACACAGAGGGACAAACTAGACCGCAACAGCAACCGGGTAAGCCACCAGAACTAGCTGTAAACAAGTTTATATATTGTTGTATATTACATTGCATTTTCTACATAAAAAAATTACATAGACTGTACATCGAGGGTTCACCGAATCAAGTTATAAACGACCCATAAAAACCCTCCTATGTTACGGCTAAGGGTTTGAGTAAACCCAACACGCCCAGACTCAACAGATAAACCAACAGTTCACACAACAAGCGATTGCAAACGCGACTAAGACCAAGAATCATTGCAAGAAAATAAAACGAGAGCAAAGCTACCCGGGTGGAATCGATAGAAGCCCTTGTGAAGACACGGGAACCGACCACACCTGCAAGCGAAACATAAGGTGGAGGGTCAGGGTTTCTAACCAACCAAAACCCCGGCACAAGAAAATGAAACGATGATGCTGTAAATATAAAACCCTGAGTATTGTTAAGGTGAAGTAACCATACCTTACAGTGAGCCAGAACGAAAGGCCTACAGAGCCCGAAACAGAGACCCTATCCACAGAGGGGCTGTGAAACGTAAGTTCTGGCACAACCGGAGGAAAAAGAATGATAGGATGAAATGGAGACATACCTTGTCTACAGAGCCGAGCGCCGGAGAAGAACCAAGCTGAAATTCCATCGACCTGTGCATCTGTCAACTAAGCGGATCAGACATTATACATTACAGGCATTCACCACAAATTTGCTAAGAAGACCAGAACCGACAGTATTCACAAGAGCAAACCCAAAAATGTTCTTATAGTCATAAAAACGAACCGAATGCACGATGGAGTCACAGTAACTCACCAACACAACCTGGAGTCAAATATACAGTCTCACAGTAATGACCAGGCATAGCTAAGCAACATTATTTCACCACAGGACCGACGGAAATTCAACAAGGTTTCACCACAGACAAAGATAACCCAGAGGCGGAGCCAAAACAATACAGAGCTCGCAGAGACCAAGTAACGAAGGTAAGAATGACGGTAGAGGCGTGAACCGGGCAGTAAAAAGTGAATGAGGATTTGTCAAATTCGAGGAGGGCAGGTGTCCTACGGAGAAACAATACCAGGTACCGTGGTTTGATTGTTAATTAAAACCAAAATCAATTTGCAATTACCATATATCCGAGCCAGTTTAATAGTGTAGGTCCACGTAAGTTGGGATAGCGCGGGACCACGTGGGCTGGCCGCATCAGTATGGTACACAAATTGCAATTAAAATTAAAAATTGCTTTTCAATATTATTTTAGAAAATTATTTTAGATTGTTCTAATGGAAGGTAGGAAAACTTTCCTAATATTTTTTACATGAGATTATTTTATATTATTTTAATAAAAAACATTTATTAATAATTGTTCTATATTACATGATAACTGAAAAATAAGAATGTTAAGCATTTTTTCTATATTAAAATAGTTCAAAAGACATATATTATTTTTACAATAAAATTTATTATAATGGAAGTTATGGATACATGTATAGTTTATTTATTGAAATTATATTTTAATATTTAACATTAAAGATGAAAAGTTTTGGTTGTGGTGAAACTTCGAAACAATTCTAATTTGCATCGGTTCCTTACGACCTTACTAGTTGGATTTACAAATGGTACTCCATGACTCCAAGATAAAAATAATTAAACTTTGAATTAATCAGAAGGAGTTGCAGCTCACAGGTGTGTACGTCACCTGGAGACTGCACTCATACAAAGGAGGAGACACATGCTCACAACCACACTCACTGCATTACATGGATGAAGATTACATATTAAATAATTGATTGAAAAATAGGTGGCTAAAAGAAACCTCCTAAACTCTAGGAACAACTCCTAAACTAAGAAGTTACGTTACAACCACATAAACATTTCTCCATTATTTCTAACTCCCCCCCTTAATGGAGAAAGGGTTATTTTGCACACCTAACATCCCTCTAAATAACTCAAACTTTATTCGCCCTAGAGGCTTAGTAGAAATGTCGGCTACATTATCACAAGTATTACAATTATCCACACAAATTTCCTTAGACTGTATCTTTTCTCGTACAAAGTGAAACTGAGTATCAATGTGTTTAGTATTATTATGGAAAACTGCATTGTATGCAAGTTTTATTGTGCTTTGGTTGTCAGTTTTGATGCTGGTTGCTTCTTTTTGTCCTTCGCCTGTATCACTGAGCAATCTCCTCAACCAAATGGCTTCGCATGTTGCTGCACACAATGCCTGGCACTATGCTTCACATGATGATAATGCTACAGTACTTTACTTTTTGCTACTCCACGAAATAACCCCGGATCCAATACTAAATGCATATCCTCTTATGGATCTACAATCATCCAGGTTGCCTGCCCAATCTAAATCTGAATAACCTGCTAAAGTAACATCAGAAATGTGAGTGTATAAAAGACCATAATTACAAGTACCACTAAGGTACCTCAACAAACATTTTGCTGCATTCCAGTGACTGTCAAGTGGTCTGGACATAAACTGACTCAGCACACTAACAGAGTATGCCAGATCAGGCCTAGTTTTCGTGAGATAGATCAGACTTCCGACTAGCTGTCTATACAAAGTAGCATCCACCTGTTTTGTGCCATCGTCAATGCTTAACTTAAGATTCTGCTGCTATGGTGTTGCTGCTATTTTACACTGTTCCATTCTGAATCTTTCCAACAGGGTTCTGGTATACTTTCCTTCGGTTAGAAAAGTTTGACCAGAATCTTTCCACACCTCCAAACCTAGCCAATAATGAAGATCTCCAAGGTCTTTCATTTCAAATACTTGTGACATTTGCTGCTTGATTTCTTTGATCAAATTATCTACATTCCTTGTTATTATCATGTCATCCACATACAAAGAAATCAAAATGATTTGCCTCTGTTTATTTATCTTGGTATACAGGTTTGGATCGTTGAGGCTCCTATGAAAACCATGCTCAATAAAAAATGAATCAATTTTGTCCTACCATGACTTGGGTGCTTGTTTCAAACCATAAAGTTCCTTATGCAATTTACACACTAAATGCTCTTGTCCCTTTTTGACGAAACCAGGAGGCTGTACTAAATAAATTTCTTCCTTTAATTCTCCATTCAGAAATGCAGACTTAACATCTAATTGGTGTAGCTTCCATTTATGTTTTGTTGCTAAACAGATTAGCATTCTAATTGTATTTAGTTTAGCTACAGGGGCAAAGGTGTCATCGAAATCTATGCCTTCTTGCTGTGAATAACCCTTTGCTACCAGACTCGCTTTGAATTTTTCTACACTACCATCTGCATTTATCTTAGGTTTATACAGCCACTTACAACCTATAGGGGTTTTTCCTTCTCGCAACTCAACTAAGTCCCAAGTATGGTTTCTATATATTGATTCCATTTCTTCATGCATTGCAGCCTTCCATTCATCTAATTTACTAGCTTCTTCATAGTTTGAAGGTTCTACAATGTTTAAAATTTTGGACATTAAAGCATAGCCTTGCAATCTTGCAGGTAGTCTAGTCTTCCTACCTGATCTTCTAGGTAAAGGACTTACCTCAACTCTATCTGTTTCAACACTTCCCGAGCCCGTATTATCACTTATTACACTATCTGCTGCTACTTCTTCCTGTTTCTGCTCCTGCTCCTGCTCTTCTTCTTCTTCACTGTTCAGTTCTATCAGCAGTGGAATGTGGCTGTCATTGTCAAAGTCTTCCTTTCTATCTTCATTCTGTTCATGAAAAGCAACATCTCTGCTCGCAAAAACTTTATGAGTCATAGGATTATATAACTTATATGCCTTATACTCTGTGCCATATCCTACAAATATACATTTCAAGGCTTTGGGGTCTAGCTTTTTCCTATCTGCTTTCGGTATATGAGAAAAAGCTTTAGATCCAAATATTCTTAAATGATCGACTGCTGGCTTGAGTCCAAACAGTGCTTCAAAAGGGGTTTTGAAGCCAAGACTTTTGGTAGGACTCCTATTCTTTAAATAAACAGCAGTATTAATGGCTTCTGCCCAAAGGCCATTAGAAATACCCTTACCTTGAAGCATACTTCTCGCGCACTCCACAAGGGTCCCGTTCTTGCATTCTGCTGCTCCATTCTGCTATGGAGTGTGTGGCACTGTGAATTGCTGTATAATCCCATGCTACTTGTAGAAGTTCATGAACTCACCTAACCTGTATTCTCCCCCTTGGTCCGAGCAGAGAATCTTTATCTTCTTTCCTGTTTGGTTCTCTATCATCGATTTTAATTCTTTAAAGTATTAGAAAGCTTTACTCTTTTTGCTTAAAAAATACACCCAAGAGAACCTAGTGCAGTCATCTGTAAACAGTAGAATGTAGTATGCACCTCCTAAAGACCTAGTCTGCATAGGTCCACAAATATCTGTATGCACTAGTTCTAGGATGTCTCTTTCTTTTCTCTTAACATGCAAAGGGAATTCATCTCTATGCATCTTCCCTAATGCACATCCATCACATTCCAGTTTGACATTATGTAAAGCAGGAAGACCATCGACCATAACTTTCTTTTTTAGTAAGATGAGATCTTGTAGATTTAGGTGTCCAAATCTCTGGTGCTAGAGATTCTCAGCTGTTGATGTTGCTGCAACCATCGCTTGTTGTGGCATGCTCCTTGCATCCAGTCTGTACAAATTTCCCACACGTACTCCAGTTGCAACTGTCTCCAATTGACTATCCTGAATGACACATCCATTCTTGAAGAATTTCACCTGCATGTCCTGGTCTGTTATCATAGAGACAAAGATCAAATTCTTTTTAATTCCTGGAACATATAAAACATTTATGAGATGTTTGATGTCGCCACTAGGTAGCTTGACAGGAATATCCCCACATCCTTTGATCTCATACCCACTATCATCTCCTAAATAAATCTTTGATCCACATGCAGATTCTTCAAGAAATTCAAAACAATCTCTCTTACCGGTCATGTGCGAGGATGCGCCAGAATCTACATACCATATATTATCCTTGTCTCCTTTTGATGCTGAAAGTGCATAGTCGACTGTGAATAATCGAAGATCATCGCTGTGGTCATCCTCTTCTCCAGCAAAACACCCCTGATGTTTCCTCTGTTTGCCTTTTATTTCATCCGCCTGCCTCTTATAGCATTCTTTAATCTGGTGGCCAGGCTTCCCACAGTAAAAACATCTCTTAACATAACTATCAGTCATACCTCTGAATGGTCTCTTTTGAAAAGAGTTGGCCCCTTTCTGCTACTGCTGTTGTTGTTGTTGATGCTGATGTTGGTGTTGGTGTTGCTTTCCTTTGTACTGTCACCTCTTCACCATCAGAGCTAAGTCATTGCTATGAGTTTTCAGATTCTGTCGTCGTTCCTCCTCCTGGAGCAGAATCATTGTTAGGTCATCAAACGAGGGGGCTTTCTCTCTCGCTGACAACCCTGAGATGAATGTCTGATATTCATCGGTCATTCTGTTCACTGTAAGTGTAACCAAATCTGAATCTGATACCTTCTCTCCAATGGCTCCCAATTTGTCTTTCAGATCCTTGACTCTGGCCATGAATCCACCAACGGAGTCATTCTCATCCATCTTTAATGCAAACAATTTTCCCTTGAGTGCTAGAACATGATTTGTGTTCTGTGTCTCGTAAAGATTCTTGATTGTGGTCCATATATCCGCGGCCGACTTGCAATCTCTGATATGGGGGATAATGTTGTCTTTGATAGACATCTTCAGTATGACTTTCGCCTTTGTTTCTCTCTTATCCCAGTCCTGTTCTTGGGTCGGTGTTCCAGTTCTCTACTCTTTTCCCAAGACGATCAACCATGCATTCACGCTCTCCAACAAAATTTGCATTTTGAACTTCCAGTTAGAGAAGTTCGTTCCATCGAGCTTGCCAGACTCGTGGAGGTATGATTCCAAACTGTTGTTCATTTTCACCCTACTGAACACTTCAATCGGCCACCACTGGGCAAGTCCGATCTACTACCACCAAACAGATCAGGAACTTCACTGTGCCACCACCGGTCAAGTCCGATCTGCTGCCATCGAACAGATCAGGGACTTCACTGTGCCACCACCGGGCAAGTCTGATCTGTTGCCACCGAACAGATCAGGGACTTCACTATGCCACCACCGGGCAAAACCGATCTGCTACCACCGAATAGATCAACAAGCAAGCTCCAACACGCCACCACCGGGCAAGGGCCATCTGCTTCCACCGAATAGATCAAGGAGCTGCACTGCGCCACCACCGGGCAAAACACCGATCTGCTTCCACCGAGCAGATCACAGAGCTCTGATTCACCACCACCGGGAAGGTCCGATCAAGGAACCCCAATTCGCCACCACCGGGCAGATCCGATCTGCTACCTCTGAGCTGATCAAGGATCCTCAATTCGCCACCACCGGGCAAATCAAATTTGCTACCACTGACCAGAAATCCCCACATGCCTCCAGTGGGCAACTCCGATCTGCAACAAAAAAAGAATTACAGATTTCCAGAGAGAAAGAGGTTGGCTCTATGGCGCTCTGAATAGCTAAAAATCCGCGCCAATTGCGGAAAACAAAAATTCACGAAGTGCACGAAAATTGGCGCGCTTAACAGCCATGAATCCGTGCCAATTTTAGTTATAATTTTCCTGGTGCGCTTTTTAGCCCAAAACCAGCGCCAATGGTGCGCTTTTCAGCCTAAAAGTAGCGCCAATCGTTCAACCTTTTCTCCAGCTCAGAGATGATCAGTCATCTGAGACCCTTCACTCCAGGTGTTACTGCAGTTCCACCTGATCACACAGATATATTTAAAAGCTCTCCTACCACTACAGATGTGCAACTAATGATACATCCCAAAAAAAAAATTAAGGCTACCTCTACCCTAAGCTCTGATACCAAGATAAAAATAATTAAACTTTGAATTAATCAGAAGGAGTTGCAGCTCATAGGTGTGTACATCACCTGGAGACTGCACTCATAGAAAGGAGGAGACACATGCTCACAATCACACTCACTGCATTACATGGATGAAGATTACATATTAAATAATTGACTGAAAAATAGGTGGCTGAAAACAACCTCCTAAACTCTAGTAACAACTCCTAAACTAAGAAGGTACGTTACAACCACATAACCATTTCTTCATTATTTCTAACTCTCCATTTATGGATCTTCTTTCCACTTTACTGTATTTCTACTTTATTATTCATTTTTCTATATAACATGATAACTGAAAAATAAGAAAGTTGACCATTTTGTCTATATTAAAATAGTTCAAGAAAAGAAATATATCACAGTAGAATTTATTGCAATGGAAGTCATAGATGCATTATCTTCCATTTATTGAAATTACATCTTAGTAATTAGCATTGAAAATGGAAAGCTTTGGGTGTGGTCAATCCCTTGCTACTCACAAAGCAGAAGCAAATTCAATTTGGATTAACTCCTTGTCCCCTTACTACTTGGATTTACAAATGATACTGCATGACTCCACCTACAGATCTTCTTTCTACCTATTTCAGTTTACTCCATAGGTAGAATCATTTAATACCATTTGTAATTTTTTTTATGGAATACCATTTATAACTTTTTTTTATAAAAAAATAAAATAATAAAAAATAATTATTAGCATTCAAATAATATATATTATTAAATAATAATATTAATGAAAAAATTACATATGAAAAAATTAAATCTCACTCACCTCGTATTAAATCCAAATTTAAAATAAATGTATGCTAATTTACTCTAAATATTAAATATCACATTATAAATTTACAATATTATTATCGTATGATAGTTACGTTTCCCATCTCAGTTAAACTCAGATCGAAGAGGTCCATCATAATTACCTTAAAATTGGTTTCTTTTAATGTTTTCCATGTGGGTAGAAGAAAAGAAGCTTCATGTCGAGACCCACTTTCACATCTTGAAATTTATATTCTCACATTAATCTCAAAATGATTTCGATTATAGTTATTCGCTAAAAAAATTATTAGTTGCATTACCGAAAAATAAACTCTAGAAAAATACTTCACGAGAAAACAACATTCAATTTAACTGCTTTGCAAGCTCGTAATCCATGAATAAAGCCAGTATTATATCATGAATGACACTTACAGATTTAATCATACGAGTATTAGAGTATGAATGGAACAGGTAACCATGATTACACCCAATATTATAACATGAATGACACTTGATAGACTTAAATATAAGAGTATTACAATACTATCGGTGTTTGTCGCTTTCACGCACAGTGTTTTACTGTAGATAAAGCTAATCAGAATCATATGTACACGCGGGCATGAATGGCATCCACTCCACCCTCAAGAATTATTAAACAAACGTGGTTCGCCTCTCATCCTCTTGGCTTATCAGGAGACCACACACTCCAATTGTTTTATTGGACGGCCAATTCTGTCATTCTCCTACTTTTACAATTTGCAGACCATCGAGATCATCTGTTGTTGTTTGTGCTTCAAATGATGCACAAGTTTTGTTTTTTATAAAGAGGTCCAGTTTGGCGGCGTTGGCATGACTATAAAAACTATTGTTTTTTTTAAAGAGGTCCAGTTTGGCGGCGTTGACATGACTATAAAAACTATCGTAACTTATAGTAACTTTAATTTATATTGATAGCATAAATATGCTGGGTCAATCTTAGGCGTGTGTCGACATCATGAAATTTCCATTTTCCACGCACGAGAAAGCTACCATAAAAGCAAATCGTATGCTGCCACTCAGACTGGCTTTAAGTCTTATATAGGCAGGCATGGTATATGGAGCTATGGCTACATTAATGAGTTGGTAGTATATGGCACTTATCTGATTTAACCAAATATATTATTTTACAAATGGCATATACTACCCGCTCATTAATGGAGTGATAGCTCCTTATGGGCTATAGTCTGCCGGGTCCAACAAAACATCGAGTTGCTTGATTGAAACTCTACCTTTCCTGTAAAGTACAGCTCACGCAGAGGATGCGCTTTTAGTCCAACTTTCTTAACGTGGAAACTGTAGGTTTTAAACTTGTAAATTGCAGTCCACAGGGATAAAAACTAACCCACCATTAATTCCAGTTAATGAATTAAGGATTCAAAACATACATAAATGCAAATGCAAAATAGGTACATGACGGTTCATTCCACTTGATGTGGGCCCTTTTAATTTGTTAGAGGTTCATCGCCACTGATACGCGGAATTAGTACTGATAAACAAACTGAAACAGCCACTGTTCTTAAGGCTAAATTGAAGGGGCAGCTTTGGATCACAGTTTAAAATAGAAGTCGTCGTTGCCTTCTTGCCCTCATTGCCTTCTCTGGTTTTTTCGAGGGGAGGTTTGGATCAGACATTAAAACTGAAGTCGGCATTGCCCTCGTCCTCTCCAGCGTATGGTACACAAATTACAGTTAAAATTAAAATTTGCTTTTCAATATTATTTTAGATTGTTCTAATGGAAGGTAGGAAAACTTTCCTAATATTTTTTACATGCGATTATTTTATATTATTTTAATAAAAAACATTTATTAATAATTGTTCTATATAACATGATAACTGAAAAATAAGAATTTTAACCATTTTTTCTATATTAAAATAGTTCAAAAGACATATATTATTTTTACAATAAAATTTATTGTAATGGAAGTTATTAGATACATGTATAGTTTATTTATTGAAATTATATTTTAATATTTAACATTAAAGATGAAAAGTTTTGGTTGTGGTGAAACTTCTCTGTTACTTAGAAAGAAGAAACAATTTTAATTTGCATCGGTTCCTTACGACCTTACTAGTTGGATTTGTAAATGGTACTCTATGACTCAATTTATGGATCCTTTTTCCACTTCACCGTATTTCTACTTTATTATTCATTTTTCTATATAACATGATAACTGAAAAATAAGAAAGTTGACCATTTTGTCTATATTAAAATAGTTCAAGAAAAGAAATATATCACGGTAGAATTTATTGCAATGGAAGTCATAGATGCATTATCTTCTATTTATTGAAATTACATCTTAGTAATTAGCATTGAAAATGGAAAGTTTTGGCTGTGGTCAATCCCTTATTCACTACTCTCTACCGTTAATAAAAAACAAAAAAAAATTATTTACCTACGCAAAACACCCTATACACTAACACTCTAAGGTGATTACTTTAATTTAATGGAGGTAATGTTATATGCGTTAGTCCCGACCCACATACTGGCGGGAACGAACATGACTTGATTGTATTACAATTACCACCTTGGCATGTGAACTTAATGCTACCCGTGGGATTATATTGACCGTGACTTAATAAACTGGGCGGCATTCAAACCACGGTTTGGATGGTGTACAGCTGGCCTCCTCGAATAAATTCCCTGATACGATCGTTGGTTGATGGGAAGAGGTAGCTGGCTGGAGTAAATGCCACAGCCATACCCGCAGCCTCCTTGAGATTGTATAGGGAATGAACGCTGAGGATTTAACTTGTAAATCGGACGGTGTTAAATGACTTGCCTCTGTTAAAAGGAGACACTTAGGGTTTGGACTGTTCATTTTGAATGTTTGGCTTGTAGAGCCGCATCCTCCAGATGATGAGCTCCTCCGACGTCGCCCCCATACCACTGTGACTCATGGTTTGGTCTCGGGCTCGAATTGAAAACGTTCCGCTTCCTTTACTGAGATCGCTGTCACCATTTCTGTCGAAGACGATGCTGTTGTGGTCTTCCGCGTTGAGTTTCCATTCGGCTTCAGGTAAACCCTTGTCCCTTTAAATGTATCTGTGCACTTTGCTTCCCATTTTCCATTGTTTAGCAATAAGGTTGATTCCTCGTTTGCGTTATGTTTGTTCAGGATGAAGGTGTGAAGAGGTTCGCGGCGGCAAGGGATCTGCAAAGTTTTTGCTACCCTGCACAATCTACAGGTAAGTTTCTCCTAACCCAATAGGAATTTAATGATACCCTCTAGCTCCAAGTCGTTTTTATTGTCGTTTTCTTTATGCCAGGAGTATTACCGCTCACTGATATGGCTTGAGCGAACATGATGCTCTCGGACAGGGAACTTTTATAACCGAGGGTTTAGTTTTGCCCTGGAGGGTTTAGACTATGATGCTGAATGGCATTTTGCTACAGTTAATTCTGAATAGTTATAGTTTATGTATTTGTTATGGCTACCCGAACTCTCTCGAATCTATTCGAAGAATCCGTTGCCTGTGATATTGAGTCTCCGCACTCATTTGGTTTAATGAACTTTAACCGGTCGGCGTACAGTTTATTCATGTAATATTTTGTACAGATACTATTTAATCCAGATGTTTTGTTGGTTCCGGGTTCGGCCCAAGATAACTGAACACAATACTGTATTTTCTCCGCCATTTATATATGGTTTGACTCTATATGATGCATACTTTGCTATTTTCGAATGCGGCTTGTATTTGTGCGAACTATCAGTTCTCCTCACTGTATATTTATATTGTCATGAAGGTCAGCAATGATGTTTATTCAGTCTTTAGCATTTGATTGCAATTTCCTATGTGATCCTTCTGTATTCAACTTTTAATAGCATTTCATTATAATATGGCATGAATATATGTATAATCTGCGGGTTGGGGTTATTTACTTGACAAGGTAACGATTTCCGTTACTGTGTTCCTCTGCAGATTGTTGTGCCTGATATATTAATGATTCCTTTCCTTCACAGAAGTCTATTCATAAGGTTTACGAAATACACTCTTTCCACTGTCGATGCTATTGACAATGTTCAATTTAAGAATCTGTTTTGCAATGTATATTTTATTGTTTAGCGTGTAGACTCGTTTACCCCTTTCCAGGGTTCCTACAACAAGTTTCCCCGTCGCGGGTTATATATTGTATGTATGGTTTACTTAATCCCATTGCGGGTTTATATGGTGTAATGCACAGTCGCTTAACCTTCGCGGTAATAGCGCTGGAGGCATTATAATTCATAATAACCCTTCTGGCAGTTTTGCAACTTATAATGCAATTCATTTTCATATTGTTGTACGCTATTCTGTTCACTGCTCTTGTTGTTTACACAGAATGTCAGTCTTTATATTCTGGGTTTGTCTACTCTTCTACAGTTATGAAATGAACAGCTTCTTTCCTGTTTTTTTTGCATATAATAGATTACTGGTTTTTCTCCATTGTTATTTTCTGGGTTTATCAAGATGTTATTACAGACTGAAGATTTAATTTGTCAGTCCTTTAATTACAATAGGGGAATAGATGACTACCCAGTACATCAATATACTGTTTCCTAAATTACAGTTTGACAATAACCCTTAAAGATTTATAAAGAATTCTTCAGCAAATACTGAAATCATATTTGTACTTACCTGCAATGTCCCATTTCCAGTTTCTGCTCTTCGCCAGAATGGAGAAGCTCATTTAAAGCTTGTTATCCTCCCAACCACGAGATCAGTCATTCCGACTGAATCTCTCCCCCAAGCTCACTTGTCGGCCACTACCTTCAGCAATGTAATGCACGCTGGTATCTGTGCGATGTAATGCACAGTGGTGCTTGTGCTATCTGGTCCTCACCAGACGTAGCACTTTCCTTTCTTGCTTCAGTGCCTTCTCTTCTTTGCCCCGTATGTTCCTCAACAGCCCGGGCCTTTTCCTTCTTCCCTTTTTTCTATGGAAGAGGAAAAGCAGTTAGGGTTTCCCCTTATTTGCTGGCAACTGTTTCTTTTATTTAAGCAAGAGAAAGGGAATAACTTTCCTCATAAAAGTTATTACAATATTACTTAATCCATAATTTTGAACTAATAATATTTTCAGCATTAATAAAATAATAATTCCTGTTCCATATTTACCTAGCACGGTAAATCAGAAAATTTATTCATATAAACTGTTTGGCGATTACATCTCCTCCCCTTGAGATTGGACACCGTCTCGGTGTCTTACAGTCATGAACAGGTCTGGATATGTTCTCTTCATTAATTCTTCGTCTTCCCAGGTGGCCTCCTCGGGCCCAAAATGTCGCCATTGCACCTTAACTTGGGTAATAACTCATTTCTGCAACTGCACTTCTCTTCGGTCGAGAATGCTCAGCGGCTCGACCAGAACCTCTCCTTCTGGTTCGACCTGCAATACACAATTCTTTGAATTAGTTTTCTTTCAAATAGAATTCTTGCTGAATTTTTATTGTAACAATAACCCCACCTGTATACCCTGCCATCGGATTACATGCTTAGGGTCATAAACATACTTCTTTAGTACTGAAACATGAAACACGTTGTGGACCCGGATGTGACTTGGCAAAGCCAGTTGGTATGCCACTGGTCTGATCCTTGCTAAAACCTGGAAGGGTCCACAATATCGGGGCGCCAATTTAGCGCACCCACTCCACTGCAAAGTACTTCTTTTGGCCTGAATTCGGATATACACATGGTCCCCAACCTGGTACTCCTTAAATCTTCTTTTTCGATCAGCAAAATTCTTTTGTCTATCCTGAGCAACTTTCAAATTAACACGCACCCTTTTTACCATGTCTTCCATTTCTTTAAGCATTTCAGACCCTAGACTTAGTTTATCCTCAGGCCCTCCCCAACTGGAGGGTGTACGGCATTTTCGGCCATACATAACCTCAAATGGACTCATTTGCATTGAGGTGTGATACCCATTGTTATACGCAAATTCCACCAAATGTAAATATTCTTCCCACCGTGTGGGTTGTTGCATGACATAAGCCCTTAGCATATCTTCTACCACTTGGTTCACCCATTCCGTCTGTCCATCAGTTTGCGGATGGTATGCTGTACTGAAATTCAGCTGAGTTCCTAAATCAGCGAACAGTGTTTTCCAAAAAGCTGATGTGAACTTCACATCACGATCGGAAATTATTGTTTTTGGAAGGCCATGCAATCTGAACACATTCTGTATAAAAATGTGAGCGACTTGTGTAGCTTTGTATGTAGATTGTACAGGTATGAAATGTGCTGCCTTACTTAATTTGTCCACTACCACCATAATGGAATCATTGTTTTTCTTTGTTCTAGGTAATCCCGTAATAAAATCCATGGAGATGATTTCCCATTTCCATTCTGGAATGGGCAAGGGTTGTAACAATCCTGCTGGGTGCTGATGTTCTACTTTAATTTGCTGACACTCTAAGCACCGTGCCAAGTACTCGACAATACTCTTCTTCATTCCTAGCCAGAAATATTCTTTCCGGATTGTTGTTATCATCTTTTGATAACCCGGGTGACCAGCGTAATGGCTGATATGGAATTCGTCCATAATCATATTTTTAATTCTGCTTTGATTGGGCACATATAACCTTTGCTTGAAATAGATTAATCCAACATTATATAATTTATATTCTTGTTGTTGTCCTCTCTAGCAGATTGTTGTATTTGCTGTTTTAGTTGCTGATATTCTGTATCTTGGTCTGAAATCTCCTTTATTATTTCCAAAAAGGGACTTTTCCATCCACTAATAGAAACTTCATACAAACTTTGTATTTTCCGGCTCAAAGCGTTTGCCACTCTATTTTCTTTCCCTTGCAAATGTTTTATATCGAAGTCAAAACCGCTTAAAAAGTCCACCCACCGCGCTTGCCTAGCATTTAAAGTAGGCTGGCTAAAATAGTTGGTCAAACTGTGGTGGTCGTTGAGCAGCAGAAATTTCCTACCCATAAGGTAATGCCGCCACATCTTCAGAGCATGTATCACAGCAGCCAATTCCAAGTCATAGGCAGAATATCTCTGCTCATGTTCTTTTAATTTCCGAGATTCGTAAGCAATTACCCTGCCTTCTTGCATCAAGACTCCTCCCAATCCTTCTTTACTTGCATCTGTACAGACCACATAATCCTTATTAGGATCTGCTATACTCAGAATAGGTGCTGTGGTGAGCAGATGTTTCAATTGCTCGAAACTTTTCTGGCAGCTTGGGGTCCAATGGAATACCTTTCATTTCTTCTGTAATGAGGTAATGGGAAAACCCACTTTCGAGAAACCTTCCACGAATCTCCTATAATACCCAGCCAATCCCATGAAAGATCGGACATCCGCTACATCTTTTGGTACAGGCCATTCCATTATGGCCTTTATCTTTTCCAGATCTACTGCAATTCCATCCTTTGTGATCACGTGACCCAAATATTGGATTTCTACCTTAAAGAAGTCACACTTACTAAAATTCGCGTACAACTGGTGCTCTCGAAGGGTCTGTAATACCATTCAGAGATGTTCATAATGTTCTTCGATGGTGCGTGAATATATTAATATGTCATCAATAAATATCAGCACAAATCGATCCAAGTACGGATGGAAAATGATGTTCATTAAACACATGAAGGTTGCAGGGGCATTGGTTAGCCCAAACGGCAAGACCACAAATTCGTAATGCCCATACCTTGTTCTAAAAGTTGTTTTAGCGATGTCCTCGTCTTTAATTCGGATTTGATGATAGCCTGATTGTAAATTGATCTTAGAGAACACCGTTGCGCCCTTCACTTGATCGAATAATTCATCGATCCGGGGTAAAGGATACTTGTTTTTGATGGTCAACTTATTCAACTGTCTGTAATCGATACACATCCGGAGGGTGCCATCCTTTTTCTTGAAAATAAAACTGGGGCTCCCCATGGAGACACGCTAGGATGAATGTAATCCTTGTCTAGTAACTCTTGCAACTGCATTTTTAATTCTGTCAACTCAGGTACACTCATTCTGTAGGGTGCTCGTGATACTGGTGCGGCCCCGGGCACCAACTCAATGGTAAAATCTATATTTCTTCGTGGCGGTAGTCCAGGAATTTCCTCTGGAAACACATCTGTAAATTCTTGTATTATAGGAATACTGTTCAAAGAAGCTGATTTATCCTTGGAATTCGCATATCCCACTTGAATGGCGTAAACCTGACACCCCTTTCGTATACATTTTATCATTTGGTTTGCAGTGATCGGTCAAACCTGCACTGGTCGCTTAATTCCCTGCATTTCTTTTCTGTTCCCTTGATGATCTCTATAGTAAATAATTTTGGTTTTGCAATCAACTAATGACCAGTGTTTTTCTAACCAGTCCATACCGATTAGGATATCATAGGAGCCGAGAGGAAGCACATTCAAATCAGCTGTCACTGGTTGATCTGCTATGGTAAATGAGCAATCGTTGACCTTGGCTGTTACCCGTCGCTTGGCTCCGGTAGCTAGTTGCACTAGCCTTGGATTTTTAAATTTAACAGATTGTAAATTACAACGTTCCACTACCTTTGGACTCACATAGCTTAGTGTAGCCCCAGGGTCAGTTAAAACATATATGATAAGGTTTGAGATTTTACCTTCGAATTCGACCATGGTTGGCTGATATTTCGCCTGTCGGTCTTCCAAAGCCGCGTTAATTCTGGGTACACTGCGACCAACCTCGCCAACTGTTGAGGCTTCATGAATTTGGGATAACTATTCAGTCCCTTTCCGCTGTGGGCAATTTTTAATGTAATGGGGTCCCCCACAACCCCAGCACTGCACCGAGGGCCTTGCTGTCCCTTCACTGTCCAACCTTGGTTGCTGTTCGCTGACTTTGGACTCATTTGTAGTTCTAAACTTAGATGTAGTTCTTGATGCAAATCTGTTGTTTGCTCCTTTGTCGTTTCCCTTATTTCCATTGCTGCGATTTCCTTTGCTGTTTCCAACTGTCTTAAAACCTCTCTTCTCATTCCATTTCCTGCTAGCAGTTTCCCCTTTTTGTTTACTTTGTTGATAACAAATTCTAGCCTTGCGGATTACTTCATCCATTGACTTTGGATTGTCAAATTCAATCCTCTCTCGCATATATGGTCGTAAACTGCTAACGAATCGCTGGACTTTTGCTTTTTCCTCCATTATATATGGCACGTAACAGAGTAGGGAAGTAAAGCGAGTGATGAATTCATCCATAGTCTGCTGCCCCAATCACAAATCATGGAATTCTCTCGCCTTTTCATCATAGAAGCGCTCAGTTAAATATCGCTCTTTAAAGAATCTTTGAAAATTGTCCCATGTAATGTTCTGCTCGGTGACCCCTTTTACAATCTTCACCTCCTCCCACCATAAGGTGGCCTTCCCCTGTAATTGAAAAATAGCCAGTCATGCTTTAAGATTGTTGTCATACTCATAAAGCTTAAAATACTTGTTCATATTGATTATCCAGGCTTCAGCCGCTTCTTCTTGTTCTCCGTCAAAATGTGGTGGTTTAATCTTGCGAAATTCCCCTTGTAATTCTACCCTTTGTCTTTTTGAGGTTTGTTGCTCAAATACATTATCAGAGCATTCCTCCCGCTCCTCCGATCCTTCGGGGGGTATGTGATGGTTCTGCTCTTCAGACATCCTTTGCTGTTCTGCACTAGGATTAACTGGTAATTGATTTTGTCTGTCGGACAAACTTTTCAAAATTCTTTCTTGTTCCATCGTTAATCGAGCATTATCTTCTCGTAGTCGAGCCATCTCGTTCTTTAGTTCCTGTACTGTCTCCAGGATTTCTTGATTTGTGATTCTGGCTTTTTCTGCAAGTTGTACCCACAGTTCTGGATTATTTTCTGGGCCGGATACGCCCTGCCCCATTATAGTTCGTCGTGGTGTGTTATCTGCCCTCCTCATGTGTCCATCTTCAGAACCTTGATCCTGTGCTTCATCACATCAACAGAAAAAAAGCATTCAAGATTAATAATGGAAATGACTATTTGTTTATTTATTTAATACAGTGTCCTTATCTGTCATTGTTGTCTTACCCAGAGGCCACAGTGCTATATCTGGGCTCTGATACCATATGTCACTACTCTCTACCGGTAATAAAAAAAAAAAAATATTATTTACCTACGCAAAACACCCTATACACCAACACTCTAAGGTGATTACTTTAATTTAATGGAGGTAATGTTATATGCGTTAGTCCCAACCCACATACTGGCGGGAACGAACATGACTTGATTGTATTACAATTACCACCTTGGCATGTGAACTTAATGCTACCCGCAAGATTATATTGACCGTGACTTAATAAATTGGGCGGCATTCAAACCACGGTTTGGATGGTGGACAGCTGGCCTCCTCGAATAAATTCCCTGATACGATCGTTGGTTGATGGGAAGAGGTAGCTGGCTGGAGTAAATGCCACAGCCATACTCGCAGCCTCCTCGGGATTGTACAGGGAATGAACGCTGAGGATTTAACTTGTAAATCGGACGGTGTTAAATGACTTGCCTCTGTTAAAAGGAGACACTTAGGGTTTGGACTGTTCATTTTGAACGTTTGGCTCGTAGAGCCGCATCCTCCAGATGATAAGCTCCTCCGACGTCGCCCCCATACCACTGTGACTCATGGTTTGGTCTCGGGCTCGAATTGAAAACGTTCCGCTTCCTTTACTGAGATTGCTGTCACCATTTCCGTCGAAGACGATGCTGTTGTGGTCTTCCGCGCTGAGTTTCCATTCGGCTTCAGGTAAACCCTTGTCCCTTTAAATGTATCTGTGCACTTTGCTTCCCATTTTCCATTGTTTAGCAATAAGGTTGATTCCTCGTTTGCATTATGTTTATTCAGGATGAAGGTGTGAAGAGGTTCGCGGTGGCAAGGGATCTGCAAGGTTTTTTCTACCCTGCGCAACCTACAGGTAAGTTTCTCCTAACCCAATAGGGATTTAATGATACCCTCTAGCTCCAAGTCGTTCTTATTGTCATTTTCTTTATGCCAGGAGTATTACCGCTCATTGATATGGCTTGAGCGAACATGATGCTCTCGGACAGGGAACTTTTATAACCGAGGGTTTAATTCCGCCCTGGAGGGTTTAGACTATGACGCCGAATGGCATTTTGCTACAGTTAATTCTGAATAGTTATAGTTTATGTATTTGTTATGGCTACCCGAACTCTCTCAAATTTATTCGAGGAATCCGTTGCCTGTGATATTGAGTCTCCGCACTCATTTGGTTTAATGAATTTTATCCGGTCGGTGTACAGTTTATTCATGTAATATTTTGTACAGATACTGTTTAATCCAGGTGTTTTGTTGGTTCTGGGTTCGGCCCAAGATAACTGAACACAATATTGTATTTTCTCCACCATTTATATATGGTTTGACTCTATATGATGCATACTCTGCTATTTTCGAATGCGACTTGTATTTGTGCGAACTATCAGTTCTCCTCACTGTATATTTATATTGTCATGAAGGTCAGCAGTGATGTTTATTCAGTATTTAGCATTTGATTGCAATTCCCTATGTGATCCTTCTGTATTCAACTTTTAATAGCATTTCATTATAATATGGCATGAATATATGTATAATCTGCGGGTTGGGGTTATTTACTTGACAAGGTAACGATTTCCGTTACTAGGTTCCTCTGCAGATTGTTGTGCCTGATATATTAATGATTCCTTTCCTTCACAGAAGTTTGTTCATAAGGTTTATGAAATACACTCTTTCCACTATCGATGCTATTGACAATGTTCAGTTTAAGAATTTGTTTTGCAATGTATATTTTATTGTTTAGCGTGTAGACTCGTTTACCCCTTTCCAGGGTTCCTACAACAAGTTTCCCCGTCGCGGGTTATATATTGTATGTATGGTTTACTTAATCCTGTTGCGGGTTTATATGGTGTAATGCACAGTCGCTTAACCTTCACGGTAATAGCGCTGGAGGCATTATAATTCATAATAACCCTTCTGGCAGTTTTACAACTTATAATGCAATTCATTTTCATATTGCTGTACGCTATTCTGTTCACTGCTCTTGTTGTTTACACAGAATGTCAGTCTTTATATTCTGGGTTTGTCTACGCTTCTACAGTTATGAAATGAACAACTTCTTTCCTGTTTTTTTTGCATATAATAGATTACTAGTTTTTCTCCATTGTTATTTTCTGGGTTTATCAAGATGTTATTACAGACTGAAGATTTAATTTGTCAGCCCTTTAATTACAATAGGGGAATAGATGACTACCCGGTACATCAATATACCGTTTCCTAAATTACAGTTTGACAATAACCCTTAAAGCTTTATAAAGAATTCTTCAGCAAATATTGAAATCATATTTGTACTTACCTGCAATGTCCCGTTTCCAGTTTCTGCTCTTCGCCAGAATGGAGAAGCTCATTTAAAGCTTGTTATCCTCCCAACCACGAGATCAGTCATTCAGACTAAATTTCTCCCCCAAGCTCACTTGTTGGCCACTGCCTTCAGCAATGTAATGCACGCTGGTATCTGTGCGATGCAATGCACAGTGGTGCTTGTGCTATCTGGTCCTCACCAGATGTAGCACTTTCCTTTCCTGCTCCAGTGCCTTCTCTTCTTTCCCCCGTCTGTTCCTCAACAGCCCGGGCCTTTTCCTTCTTCCCTTTTTTTTATGGAAGAGGAAAAGCAGTTAGGGTTTCCCCTTATTTGCTGGCAACTGTTTCTTTTATTTAAGCAAGAGAAAGGGAATAACTTTCCTCATAAAAGTTATTACAATATTACTTAATCCATAATTTTGAACTAATAATATTTTCAGCATTAATAAAATAATAATTCATGTTCCATGTTTACCTAGCACGGTAAATCAGAAAATTTATTCATATAAACTGTTTGGTCATTACACCTGCTTTTTGATTAAAGAAAACATCAAAACCATTGATTCTTGACAAGGACCACGCACAGCTTTGTTTTTCCCTTAAAAGAAAACATCAAAGTACTCGAATTTGAATATAATAGAAGTTGCAACTTTCACGGTTAGCATTTCCAAGCATTTTCCATTAAACTACGTTCACATATCCAATATATACGATGAACAACTTCGTGAATATCTTATGATTATTGTCCATCACATGTAAGAATAATGAATAAATGAATATGATCGACAATTTTGTGAATTCTGTGATGATTAATGACAGCTTTATTTATGTTCCACATCAATAATTAATAAAGTTATTAACAAATAGCTGTGAAAAAGTTGGTCTGAACACATTACATTACACAAAATGATTCCTTTCAATGTGTTGATTGAAAATTAAAAGACGGACAAGGTCTTTTTTATTTTATATATCTTGTTCCACCTGAGGTAGCTATTTCTAGTACAATTATGGATATATTGTTAAATAATTTAATATATGGGGGAAGATAACTGGTGTGGGAGCATATGAACATCATCCTTGTGAATCGTAAAGAGAGACGTCGAATTTATGCCAGGAGAACTGTCGGGCGACTTTTGAGACCGTTGATGGGGTTTTCGATTAAACCCTTGCTTCAGCGTATGCGATCGGAAATAGGAAATCCTGATTCCATCATACTCGTTACAGTGATCAGGGTTTGATTTAATATAAACTAAATAATTTACCCTTCAATAAATTATTTATTGAGAGTTCCACGTTTTTACAGGTGATTGCAAAATACTCCACTGAATTAATATCCCATTACGTGTAAAACCGCCGCATGGCTCCCACATGGATCCCTGTGCAACATCCACAAATGAACTACGCTATCTTCATATATTTTAATTTTATAGCCTTCCTCGTTTGTAGTCTTCTGTTTTTTCTTTTATAGTTTAGATTTATAATGTCATATTTTCTAAACCAAATGGTGGTGACAAGAAATTTGGGTTGCATTGAATACTTCGGCTGTAATGTACAAAAGATTTAAAATAATTGACCTTCTGTTTGTTAGTTATATTGTCAAAAATTAATTAATGATATAAATGCATTCGATTTGTTTTCGTTTCTTTATGATCATGGAACTGTAACTTTTACATGCACATTTTTTAGTTTCTCTATCAAGTGTTGAAGGCAATGACTTGCATTTTTGTTTATCAGAACACAGTTTTAAAAGTAATTTGATCATACAAATCTTGTTCGTTTGCTTCAAATTTCATGTTTTTTTTGAAATTATTCAAAAGGGAAAAAAAATTTAGAGGTGAAAGTTGTTTTTAAAATAAATTATTCTAAACAGAAAAATGTCTGATATAAAATAAAAGAGAAATTATACATATTTATTTAGTTTTAAGTAAAAATATTAAAAGATCAATAATTTTATTGGTGTTGCATAGCTTAGTTTCATGTTAATATCACTTCCACTTTTCAAATTATCAATAAAACATTTCAATACAATATTTCAATATTAATGTTAAATAATGTAATTGTATATTAAAAGAAAAATTATATTATAGCGGTTATATCTCTTGATATGTAATTTCTTTTTGAAATTTCACATTCTAAAAAAATTAAGTATAAGAACTTTTACTTCTTTCAACATTTAATAAATATGTTGTTAATATAAATCTATCTTAATTAAAACATAACATAAAATAAAAAAATATAAATCACTTCATTGTTAGGGTTCTTTCAGCCGTATACAATTAAGCAGGAAAACATATTTCTCCCCATCTTGGGATAACTCGCTATATTTGGATAATAATATATAAATGATTCAAAACAAATAATTCAATTCTTATCACCTTTCTACTTAAAAATTTGCAAATTTTGTTTTTTTAATAAGAACAAATAAAATTGGAATCACAATCGACATCAATCAGTCCTATAATTATAATAAAATTTAAAAAAAATGAAGAAACATTTCAATCTATATATCATATGTATTTCCTTAATCATATATATATGAATTTGTTTATATTTTTATAATTTAATTTTTTATGTTTTAGTTTTTGTTATATATTTTGGTTAGTTCCTTATTGGTATGAATTTATTGGAATTATAAATTTGAGTTATGAAATAAGCATAATTGGAATGTTACAATATTTTTTAAGAGAGATAAATCTACTTATACATTTAAAAACTTATTTTAAATAATAAAACATTTGAACCAAAAACTTATGTTTTCATTGCAAGTGAGGGTGATGGTGGGGTGCACACAAATGATAGGGAAAACATAAATGTGAACTTGTAAGGAAAAAATTTAAAATTCTTTTTAATGTTTCCATATTATTATTACGGTGGTGTGGATGTAGGGCCAAATAATAGAGAAAACATAAAAATGAAATAGTAGGAAAGACATGAAATGTTGAATTTTCCTTATATCCTAGGTTTGGTCTATGTCTAGACTAGATAATAAACACAATGAAGATACTCAACTACAAGCACTTTGCCTAGCGAAAATGTAACAACAGTGAAATAAAAAAGTACACAAATTTATATATGGCCCAAAAAATGCTACATTGGTCCTTTAATAAACAATCATAGGGCTCCCATACTAGGGATCTTAGCCCTTTATAAAACTTAATACAAGACTAGTATACACTATTATACAACTAGGGGGATTAAGTTCAACTCCCTTTGACCTTCAATCTACACAAAACAAACACAAAAAATACTTGCCTTACTTGTTGTAGAAGTCCCTCACTTCCATCCCTTTCTGTCCTCCCGCCTTTGATTTACCTAGTTGTCCTTTACCTCCAAAGACGATAGAGAAAGGATACTTTCTTCCTTTGTACCAACAACTATTCACAATCAATTCAACCTTTCAAATTTACTACATAATCAATCATGATCCTTGCTTTTCAACCCTCATTTGTGAAAAAACTTCATGTTTACACCTCAGTAACCCTTCTTATTCAAAATAATACTACTTTCCATGCCTTCGTGACCTCGTTATAGGCCTGAGGTACCTCGACCTATTCCACAGGCCTTCCTAAGGCCTTTTTCCCCCCATACATGCCTAGGACATTCCTCAGATGCACTTGTGGTTATTTTTCAATTAGTAGTCATCCCTCTCGGCTAGCTTCTAGGGCTTTATCCCTCCATAGTGCTCATGAAAGCCTCTTAAAACAGACAAAAATGACCATAAAATAGAGATACCCTTATTTGCATGGAATAAAATATGCTCAACCTTCCTAGGGAATAATCCCATTGCAAAATAGAAATAAAACATAAAATTGGGTTTCCTTCTAGTTGTGACTACCATTGTGGATTTTCGACTCTTCTTATCTTTGTTTCTGTTCTCATAAAAAGGATTGATATGTTGTGATGCCTCTCCATTGGTCTCTCAAATATATATCTCTCAAATTAATTATCTTAGGAGTCCTTAACTACTTTAAAGTGTCTCCTCCAGAACAATTAGATTAAAAAATAAATAAATTTGGGTTTTAAGCCCATGACTTTGGATTCAAAATCCACTTACTTGGGTACTTTTCCCAGAAAGTCCACATGTGCAAACTTAATTTGAGAGAGAAGATATTATATAAGTCTTTATGTCTTTTGCATGTGATTGGATAGTTCCAAGAGGAGGAGGTTGAATGTCATATATATAAATAGACTTCTTGGGGGGACGAATCAATGCCACGATAAGTGAGGTCAACTAGATTATGCAGAGGGCCAACTTGACTTTCTTAGTGCCAAAATATTCAAATTTAAAAATTAGAATTCTTTCTTTTGAAAAATGACATGAACAAAATGTCTTAAGTTTAATATTACATATATCTTTGAAGGATAAATTATTAAATAAGAAGATCTACCATAGCTACAAAATTACAACACTCCCTCTAAGGTATGGAGGTATTCATAATGACTTCCTCAGATGTTATCTTCTTCAAAATGATATCTAAGGAAATTTTGTATGAGATATTAATGTTTATGTGTCAATCGACTACCTATGGAAAGTATCCTTCTTAAGTGCCATGCTAAAAAATTTGTCCCTTGGAGCAATTCGTTAATTATCTAAGTCCTCAATTGGAACCTTGTCAACATTTGTGGCTTGTGGTGAATCCCTGGGTTACTACCATTCCTGATTGTTGATTCAATAGCATCTCTCCCACCCAATTCTAAGGGCACTCACTCACACACCTAGGGAGAATTTTGGCACTTGATGATCTCTGGGCCATTCTTCACTAGCTACATTACATAGACCTTAGTTAATAACCTTGACTTGTTAAATACCCCTCACCCTAGGGAGAATGTTTTTCCCTTGATGCTACAACATCAACACTCCCTCTGACTCAGGAAATAATTTCCAACTAATCTAATCTTATCCCTAAGGTATTCAAACTTTACCCTCGAATAAAGGCTTTGTGAGAATGTAAATGTCTTCATCATCTCTAGAAATGCATTGGAGACTCACGAATCCCTTTTGTACCATGTCTCGGTACTAGATGTAAATGTGATTTGACCATTCATCATGATCATCTCTTACACTTGAACAAACAATGTTGCAAGTAGTTATTGAAGCATCACTACTTCACAACTCATTAAACAAACTATATATACTTGGTTTTTGTAGTATTGAGTGTGATAGATGTCTGCTTCCTCTCAAGAATAATGTAAAAAAACTCATCATCCTAATGTGTTCTCATGTCTTTGGCACTCTCTGCCCAATATGATTCTATATATCCCTACAGTTTTACTTCTCAATTCATATACAACTATAGAATTTTGGTAGCTTAATGCATTTTTTTTCTATGTCATAGTTTTGGTCACCCTTACTATGTGCTCCCTCTTCCACCATTTCTCCCTTTTTCACATGATTCATTCTACTCCTCAAAGCCCTCGGAGAGTTTTAACAAATTGAGAAATTGCCTCTTCATAGTTCCTTCCTTGTTTTTGGGAGAATCCTTGCTTTGCACTTCTCTATGTTCTCATATAGTAAATGCTTGATCTTTTAAATCCATTTTGAATTAATCATCACATATATTGGAATAATGCCATTCTTCAAACATGCTAGCATGCTAGCTTCCTTTGAGCTAGGAGCTATTTTGGTCATAATGGTAGTACAAATTCTTCCTCTTAAGCACAAACCATTGATCCTCGGAGAATCATCTTACAAAAACTTTAATATTTTATTCCCAATGATTTCATCTGATCGTAGATCCTTCATAATGTACTCATAGCCCTCACTACGAGGCCATGGAAGAACACTTATGAACCAATAAATGAAACAAAGACATGGGGCTAACAAATAATAAAACAATAATATATAAAGAGAATAGACATAAAATAATTATCACTTGAGTATTGTAGGAAAATTTTGGCTCCCTCTTTCTACTAGCCTACATGCAGAATTGTCAACTCCATCTTTCTCCTAGCATACTTAGGGAAATCACCAAAATACATTTGCAATTTTATCAACCTGGAAAAGCACATTCCTGTCCTTATCATGACTTGCTAATGCTTTTCTAGTACCATTCTTCGATGTCATGTTATGTGGATGCTCATCATCATCATTTCCTTTCATCTTCTTATCATTCTTCCCTTCAGTGAATTTATTTCTATAATGACCAAACTTGTGGAAATGAAAACATTGAATATCCTTCTTTTGTTGAGGAGCTGGTCTTCTACATGCATTCCTTTGAAATTTTCCAAAATTTCTCCTTCCTCTACCATTTTTAGAGTGGGCGGTAAATGCTTCCAAGTCACCATCATGAGGTCCCAAAATATTCCGTGTGAGACCATTCTCTATTCTTATTTAGTATATGAGGTCCATAATTCCTCAAAAGCTAGAATTTCATTTTTTCCACTAATACTAGATGGAAATGAATCCTATGATCCAGGAAAACCATTAATTGTTGTAGACATGTTAGGTCCCTATAATACTAGTATATCCCTTTTTTTATTGTTAGTGTAGCCCCGATATTGTTATTGTTGTGCCCATGTAGACCCCATATTATTATTATTGTGCCCCGTAGAAGCTAGCTATTGTTATTGTTGTGCTCTTACGTTATTATTGTTATGTAGGCTTTGATTATATTGTGACCGCTTAGACTCCTATATATAGAAAGGATGCCTTGCCATTTGTATCATCCAATAATTGTTAATTTATGTAATGTAAATGATTTTTCTCCCTTGAAGATGCTAATTTTTAAGTTGTTGATCCATCTTTTCTTCTATTTTTTGAGCTGGCTTCAAAACATTTCGTATGAGAGTTTTAATTCTCAATTCATATCCAACTATAGAATTTTGATAGCTTAATGTGTGTTTTTCTATGTCATATTTTTGGTCACCCTTACTACGTGTTGCCTCTCCCACCATTTCTCCCTTTTTCACATGATTCCTTCTACTCCTTAAAGCCCTCAGAGAGTTTTGACAACTTGAGCAATTGCCTCTTCACAATCCTTTCCTTGTTTTTGGGAGAATCCTTGCTTTTCAATTCTCTATGTTGTCATATAGCAAATTCTTGATCTTTTAAATCCATTTTGAATTAATCATCACATATATTGGAATAATGTTGTTCTTCAAACATGCTGGCATGTTAGCTCCCTTTGAACTAGGAGCTCTTTTGGTCATAATGGTAGTACAAATTCTTCCTCTTAATCACAAACACTGATCCTGGCAGAGTCGTCTTACAAAAAGTTTGATTTTTTATTCCCAATGATTTCATCTGCTCCTAGACTCTTCATGATGTACTTATAACCCTCACTAGGAGGTCGTGGAGGAAAAATTATGACCAAATAAATGAAACGAAGACATGGGGCTAACAAATAATAAAACAATAATAATTAAAGAGAATATACATAAAATAATTATCATTTGAGTATTGTAGGGAATTTTTGACTCCCTCTTTCTTCTAGCCTACATGTAGAATTGTCAACTCCATCTTTCTCCTAGCATACTTAGAGAAATCACTAAAATCCATTTGCAATTTTATCAACCTAGAAAAGCACATTCTCATCCTTATCATGACCTGCTAATGCTTTTCTAGTACCATTCTTCAATGTCTTCTTTTGTGGATGCTCATCATCATCATTTCCTTTCATATTCTTATCATTCTTCCCTTCAGTTCATTTATTTCTATGATGAGCAAACTTGTGGAATTGAAAACATTAAATATCCTTCTTTTCTTGAGGAGCTGACCTTCTACATGCATTCCTTTGAAGTATTCCAAAATTTTTCCTTCCTCTACCATTTTTAGAGTGGGTTGTAAATGCTTACAAGTCACCATCATGAGGTCTCAAAATATTCCCCTCTGAGACCATTCTCTATTCTTATTTAGTAGATGAGGTCCATAATTCCTCAAAACCTAGAATTTCATTTTTTCCGAAAATTCTAAATGGAAATGAATCCTATGATCCAAGAAAACCATCAATTGTTGTAGACGTGTTAACTCCCTATAATACTAGTATATCACTTTTTTTTTATTGTTAGTGTAGCCCCCTTATTGTTATTGTTGTGCCCATGTAGACCCCATATTGTTATTTGTGTGCCCCATAGAAGCCAACTATTGTTATTGTTAGGCTTTGATTATATTATGGCCACTTAGACTCCTATATATAGAAAGGAGGTCTTGTCATTTGTATCATCCAATAATTATTAATTTATGTAGTGTAAATGATTTTTCTCCCTTGAAGATGCTAATTTTTAACTCGTTGATCCATCTTTTCTTCTATTTTTTGAGTTGGTTGCATAACATTTGGTATCAGAGTTTTATTTCTCAATTCATATCCAACTATAGAATTTTGATAGCTTAATGTGTGTTTTTCTATGTCATATTTTTGGTCACCCTTACTACGTGCTCCCCCTGCCACCATTTATCCCTTTTTCACGTGATTCCTTCTACTCCTTAAAGCCCTTAGAGAGTTTTGACAACTTGAGAAATTGCCCCTTCACAGTCCTTTCCCTATTTTTGGGAGAATCCTTGCTTTCCACTTCTTTATATTGTCATATAGAAAATGCTTGATCTTTTAAATCCATTTTGAATTAATCATCACTTATATTGGAATAATGTGATTCTTCAAACATGATGGCATGTTAGATCCCTTTGAACTAGGAGCTATTTTGGTCATAATGGTAGTACAAATTCTTCCTCTTAATCACAAACACTGTTCCTGGCAAAATCGTCTTACAAAAACTTTGATTTTTTATTCCCAATGATTTCATATATTCCTAGATCCTTCATGATGTACTTATAACCCTCACTAGGAGGTCGTGGAGGAACAACTATGAACAAGTAAATGAAACGAAGACATGGGGCTAACAAATAATAAAACAATTATAGTTAAAGAGAATAGACATAAAATAATTATCATTTGAGTATTGTAGGGAATTTTTGACTCTCTCCTTCTTCTATCCTACATGTAGAATTGTCAACTCCATCTTTCTCCTAGCATACTTAGAGAAATCACCAAAATCCATTTGTAATTTTATCAACATAGAAAGCACATTCTTGTCCTTATCATGACTTGCTAATGCTTTTCTAGTACCATTCTTCGATGTCTTCTTTTGTGGATGCTCATCATCATCATTTCCTTTCATCTTCCTATCATTCTTCCCTTCAGTGCATTTATTTCTATAACAACCAAACTTGTGGAAATGAAAACATTGAATATCCTTCTTTTCTTGAGGAGTTGGTCTTATACATGCATTCCCTTGAAATTTTCCAAAATTTCTCCTTCCTCTACCATTTTTAGAGTGGGTGGTAAATGCTTACAAGTCACCATCATGAGGTCTCAAAATATTCCCCTCTCAGACCATTCTCTATCCTTATTTAGTAGATGAGGTCCATAATTCCTCAAAACCTAGAATTTCATTTTTTCCACAAATTCTAAATGGAAATGAATCATATGAGCCAGGAAAACCATTAATTGTTGTAGACATGTTAGCTCCCTATAATACTAGTGTATAACTTTTTTTATTGTTAGTGTAGCCCCCTTATTGTTATTGTTGTGCCCATGTAGACCCCATATTGTTATTATTGTGCCCCATAGAAGACAACTACTGTTATTGTTGTGCTCTTACATTATTATTGTTATGTAGGCTTTGATCATATTGTGACCGCTTAGACTCATATATATAGAAAGGAAGTCTTGTCATTTGTATCATCCAATAATTGTTAATTTATACAATGTAAATGATTTTTCTCTCTTGAATATGCTTAATTTTAAGTTGTCGATCTATCTTTTCTTCTATTTTCTGAGCTGGTTGCATAACATTTGGTATCACAGCTTTCAATTTTAGGGTATCACTCTTCAAACAAGCCATCTTAGTAGTTTCATTATAAATTTTGTTTCTACTAAGATTGAGAAGCGAAGATTTTTACCATGTGGAGAATATATGGTGATGAACTTTGTGCAAAAATTTTAGATTTTGGTTCGCTATATTTTTAGCGATATGATTTGAGGAAGTTAGGGTTTTCACAGGCTCTAGAATTCAATCTCAAATACGTGACCTAGGGAAAATTATCATAACATTCTCTCCATGAATCATATTGGAATTTTGTAAAAGGTCACACAAATTTGATGGACTCTAGTTTCATGTGTATCGTTTTTAGGGCTGAAGGTTGAAACAGTGACAAGTGGCACTCCATACAAATTCACTATACTAAACCAGTCTATAGTCAAGTCATCGTGGGAGATCAAGCATAACACTTTCTTGAAGAATCCCATATTGGTTTGACTTATGGGGTTCAAAAGAAGACTCATAGGGATAAAACAAGATGAAACTTTATACCTTGGAAATCCAAAATTAAAGAGATAGAACATATTCAATATCAAGCTCCCACAAAGTAAGAAAAAGGTGCGTACTTTTTTAAAAACATTGAATAAGCTTTGTTTGAAAAAATAGTTTGAAGTGATTCCAAGGGCATAATGAAGCATAAATATCATTGTCTAATTATAAAGTTTGTTGAAGAAAAGAAATGGAAACACCTAGTAAGAAACCAAAACTCTCTATTAAGACACATGAATTAGAGGAAGAGATGCAAGATGATCTATGAAAATTACGAGACCAATTGCAACAATTTTTCCTGTTACAAAGAGTAACCAAAAATGAAATGGAAGCTAATATGGATGGTTTGGAGAGTGATTTAAAATCAAACATGTAAGCTTTAAAGGATGTATTAAAGGAATATATGGAAGGTTTGAAGGATGGTTTAAAATAATACATGGAAGGTTTGAAGGAAGGTTTTAAAAAGTTACTACAAGAAATTATTCCTAATGGTGAAAAAGTATTAGATGAAACTCATGATGAGAAAAAAATAAATGTTCATCATGAATTCATAGACTTTAACATTGGATTGAATACCTACCATATTATAAAGATTGATATGAGTAAGTTTGATGGTAAGGATCTGGTAATATGGATACTACAAATAAAGCAATATTATGATCTCCATAATGTGCAACACACACAAAAGCTATGCATTGCAACTTTATATTTAGAACCCAATCATTTTGTATGGAATTATGGCATCGATGGATTTGTTCTTGTAAACCATTTTTCACTTGGTCAATTTTTATGGAGGAAATGATAACACATTATTAGGATACAAAGAACAACACTTTCTTTAGCATATTGATAAATATTAAACAAAATGGTTCAATGGCGGAGCACATTGAGGGCCTCCAAAAATTGAATATAAGGGTAAATGATATCCCATAGGAACATAGGATTGATGTCTTCATAGGGAGTCTAAAGGATAACATCCAACATGAGGTTCACCTTTGGGAACTTGATTCATTAGAGAAGTAATTCAGGGTGGAAAGAAAAGCTGAAAGGAAAATTATGGCAACAAGGAAGTCTACCATTCACAAATATAAATATGGAAGTGTTGATACTCCTATCCTTCAACAACCTAAAACATTGTCACCAAAAAAATTGGAAGAAAAAAGAGGAAAAGCTTTGTTACAGTTGTGATAGCAAATACACTAAAGGTCATAAGTGCATTGAGAAAAAAATATTTTACATAGATTGTGAAGAGGAGGAAGAAAAGGAACAAGAAATATCAAAAGAAGAGGATATACATGTTGGGTTGTGTTATATTCTTTCCACGTAGTTAACAGGGGGTTTGAAGGGCACCTGTAACCCCATTTTATGGGGTCCAAAGCAATGCCTTGGAAAATTTTAGTTTTGGACCCTATGTTAGGGCAGACCCACATATGGTTTTGTGCATGATTTTCGCACATTTTTTATTTAGACGTGATGGTTTTCGATCCATGGTATTGGATGCTTCTGCATGTATAAATATATATTGTAACATTGAAAGGAACATAATGAGAAATCAAGTTGGTAGTCCCGTTTTTGGGATCCAGGGGAAAATCTCTGTGTATATGTGTTTTATGTGTTACGATCTCGCATGGTTTATTTTCTGTGTTTTAGAATTCGTATGTAGGTAATTTCTGTACCGGGTTAAAACCTACATTTGGTATCAGAGTTGTTTTGGCTTCAAGGGGACACCTTTGTTGCTGAGGGGTTTTACTCGGGCCTGTGGTAAACCCTATTCAGTGGGAGATCTATGAGATCAATCCTAGTGGCGAAAGAAGATGGTGAGCAGTGGAAAGATAGAGATCGAGAAATTTAATGGTTAGAGTTTTGAGTTGTGGAAACTCAAGATGGAGGATCTGTTGGTGGATAAAGAATAGTGGATTGCGGTAGATTTAGGTACTAAACCAACAGGAGTGTCCGATGAAGAATGGAAGAAGTTGGATCAGAAGGAAAAGAGCACAATATGATTGTGTGCCTCAAATTCAATATTGTTGAATATATCAAGGGAAGCTACGGTGAAGGCTTTGTGGGACAAGTTAGGGACTTTGTAACAATCTAAGTCTCTAGTGAATAAACTGTTTTTGTAGAAAAGGCTGTATAACCTAATGACGAAAGATGGAGACTCGGTGACAGAGCATCTGAATGCATTTAATACTGTGTTAAGTCAGGTAGCATCTGTTGATATTAAAATTTCAGATGAAGATAAGTGCATCATTTTGTTGTGTTCTCTACCAGATTCGTGAGATAGTCTAGCTATTGCAATAGGTAGCAATGCAATAGCCTTGCATTTTGATAAAATAGTCTCATCCTCGCTGACAAAGGAGATGAGACAGAAAAATATGGAGAGCCAAAATGGTGATGCCTTGTCTGTATGAGGGTAGACGCAGAACAGAAACAAAAATAAGTCATCAAATGGGAGATCTAAATCTAAAGGGAAATCTAAATCTCCAAGAAAACCTATAAGGTGGTGTGCTGGAAATGTGGAAAGGAAGGGCACTACAAAAGGGACTGTAAATCTAAAGCTCCTAAAAAAAGAAAGGTATCCGATGAGGCTCCTTCTATAGAGGTGAAAACCACCTCAGATGAAGGTGTGGATGTGTACTTGGCTTCTCCAAGTACACATGTAGATCATGAGGCATGGTTGATTGACTCAGGTGCATCCTTTCACTTCACTCCCCATAGAGAGTGGTTCTGCGAGTATGAGAAATATGATGGTGGTGATGTCTTCTTAAGGGATGACAGGAAGGCTAGAATCGTTGGTTGCAGAAAAGTAAAGTTGAAGTTGTAAGGTGGAAGGATTAGAACGCTTCCAGGTGTTCTACATATTCCTACATTAGACATAAATCTGATTTCTATTAGCAAGCTGGATGATGCGGGTGTAAAAATAGTGTCCGAGAAGGATACCTACAAGATGGTTCAGGGAGCTCTGGTATTGATGCAGGAAGTTCGGATTGGAACTCTATACAAGCTGCAAGGTAGCACTGTTATTGATGGTTGTAATAGTTCTGTGGTTCCTGAAAGTGGAGAAAAAAAATCTAGTAGTCTCTGGAGAGAAGACCATGCTGTGACATCAAAGGCTTGGACATATTGGAGAAAAGGGCCTTCGGATACTTCATAGTAAAGGTATGGTAGAAGGTATGAGTAATAGCTCTCTGGATTTTGATTTCTGTGAAAATTGTGTATTTGGGAAGTAGAATTGGGTGAGTTTCCCCTTTGGTAGTAAGAGGCCGAAACAGATATTAGAACTTGTGCACAGTGATTTGTTTGGACTTGTGAAGGTTCCATCACTGGGTATGTCTATGTAATATATATCATTTATAGATGACTTCTCAAGGAATACCTGGATATATTTCCTTAAGAAGAAATCTGAAGTCTTTGATAGGCTTAAAGAATTTAAGGCTCTGGTGGAAACCTAGACAGAGAAGAAGATAAATGTGTTGAGGATAGATAATGGTGGAGAGTTTTGCGGTAAGAAATTTGAAGAATTATGTAAGAAGTGTGGTATAGCACAGCAGAAGACTACTCCATATACACCTCAGAAAAATGGAGTTGTAGAAAGAATGAATAAGACATTGATGGAAAGGGCAAGAAGCATGCTCAGTGGTGCCAGGTTAGGACAAGAATTTGGGGCAGAGGCGGTGGACACTACATGTTACTTGGTCAACAGGTCACCTTCATCAATGTTGGAGCATAAGACTCCACAGAAGGTATGGACTGGTAAGAAACCCTCTCTTTCACATCTGAGGGTATTTGGATGTGATGCATATGTACATGTTCCAAAGGAGAAATGAACCAAGTTGGATAGTAAATCTGAAAAGTGCATATTTATTGGGTATAAGGATGGTTTAAAGGGTTATAAGCTTTGGAACCCAGTCACACGAAAGGTTGTGTATAGAGGAGATGTGGTGTTTAGAGAGGTGAAAGATATTATTAAACATGAAGTCCAATGAAAGGAACATGAGAAGATAGAGTTTGAGCTAAAGGAGGAAGAATCAAACTCTACAGCAGAGGAGGAATCATAAGATGAAGAGCCACAAACTCTGGCTCTGAGAAGATTAGTTTGAGAAAGAAGGCAGCCCGAAATGTATAGTCCATCTGCTTTCTGTTCAAATTTTTCTTTATCTATTGCTAACGATGATCCCAGAACTGTGAACAAAGAAGTAGATTCAGAGGATGGAAATCTCTAGAAAGAGGCCATAGTTGATGAAATGGCATCTTTGCACAAAAATGAGGCTTGGGATCTGGTGGAGTTGCTAGCTGGAATGAAACCCATTGGGAGCAAATGCGTGTTCAAAAAGAGGACAAATGAAGAAGGAAAAGTGGATAAATACAAAGATTGGCTGGTACAAAAAGGTTATTCCCAGGGGTCGGGGATTGATTTTGGTGATATTTTTTCTCTTGTTGCCAAGGTAGCTTCTATTAGATTACTTTTATCTATTGCTGCTGCTTTTTATTTTGAGGTAGAATAGATGGATGTGAAGACAACATTTCTTCATGGGGATCTGGAAGAGGAAATCTACATGAAGCAACCTGAAGGCTTTGCAGCGAAGGGTAGGAAAGAACTGGTATGCAAGTTAAAAAAGTCTCTATATGGGTTAAAATAGTCACTAAGGATGTGGTATCATAAATTTGATACATTTATACGGGAACTTGGCTTCACCAGAAGTAAATAAAATCAATGTATGTATTTTAAATTAATTAGTTACCTTGTTATTTATCTGGTCTTGTATGTGAATGATATGTTGCTCATTGGAAATGACAAAGAAATTATCAAGGATTTGAAGACCCAATTGTCCTCCAAATTTGACACGAAATATCTTGGTGCTGCAAACTATATTTTGGGCATGGAAATTAAAAGAGATCGAGCAAAGAGGAAGCTTTGGTTAAATAAGAGGAAGTATGTCGACACAATACTACAGAGGTTTAATATGCAGGATAGTAAACTGGTGAAGGTTCCTATTCCTATAGGTGTGAGGTTATCTGCTGAAAAATGTCCCTAGACACAAGAAGAGGAAGAGAACATGTCTCGTGTTCCATATGCAAGTGCAGTTGGTAGCCTGATGTATGCAATGGTTTGTACTAGACCATACATTGCACATGCAGTGGGACTATTGAGCAGGTTTATGTCAAAATTAGGAAAGGAGCATTGGACAACAGTGAAGCACGTTTTTAGGTATTTGTGTGGCACTAGTGATTATGGTCTGTGATACCAAGGAAGACTAGGATTGGACAGAGTGTTGGATATTTGTGGATTCGTTGATGCAAACTGGGTTGGACATCTGGATCAGAGAAGATCTACAAGTGGGTATGTGTTTAACCTATTTGAAGGTACAATCAGTTGAGTCAGTAAGAAACAATTTGTGGTGGCACTATCAGCTATAGAGGTAGAATACATGGTAGCAACTCATGCATGCAAAGAATCAGTTTGGTTGCAAAGATTGTGTTCAAGTATGGGGTTATTATAGGAGGCTGTAAGGATAGAATGTGATAGCCAAAGTACAATTTTCTTGGAAAAGAACCCTGCATATCATTCAAATAGAAAGCACATTGATGTTCAGTATCACTTTGTGAGGGATATGATAGAAGAAAAAAAGGTGTTGCTGGTAAAGGTGGACACTTTATAGGATACTATAGATGCATTGACAAAATTTGTGAGCTCTGAGAAGTTCTCTTGGTGTAGAGATACAATGGGCATTTTAGGACTGGCAAAATGACTAAGATCTCTTGTGACCCGTTGTGGAAAGAAAACAACAAGTGGGAGAATGTTGGGTTGTGTTATATTCTTTCCATGTAGTTAATACGCGGTTTGAAGGGCACTCGTATTCCCACTTTATGGGGTTTGGGGCAGCACCCCGGAAAAGTTTGGTTTTGGACCCTATGTTAGGTTGGGCGGACCCACCTATGGTTTTGTGCATGATTTTTGCACATGTATTTTTCAGATGCGATGGTTTTCAATCCATGGTATTAGACATGATGGTTTTTCGGTCCATGGTATTGGACGCGATGGTTTTCGGTCCATGGTATTGGATGCTTTGGCATGTATAAATATGTATTGTAACATTGGAAGGAACATAATGAAAAATCACGCTGGTAGTCCCGATTTTGTTATCCAAGGGAAAATCTCTGTGTATATGTGTTTTATGTGTTATGATCTCACATTGTTTATTTTATGTGTTTTAGAATTCGTATGCAGGTAATTTCTGTACGGGGTTAAAACCGATAACACACCAGGAACCAACCCTAGAGAAAGAATAAATGAATATGACCATATCTTGTAATTCATTGGTAGAAATGACCACTCCTCAAACTCTCAAGATAGAAGGGCAATCAAGAACAAAAATGTAATAGTGCTTATCGATTTGGGTAGTACCCATAATTTTATTCATTGTAAGATAGCCAAGGAATTGAATTGCTTCCTATATTCAACACCAAACTGTAAAGCGATGGTTACAAATGGAGGAGCTAGAAATTTCTCTGGAAAGTGCCATAATATCAAGCTAACCATGGGGGAATATGTATTGAATAGTTCAATTATTTCCATTACAATGGGTTGTTTTGATGTTGTACTAAGAGTCCAATGGTTACAATCTTTGGGTATGATAGATTTTAATTTTCAAGAGATTTTCTTGAATTTTTTTTTTATATAAGGAAAGGAAATTCAGTTAAGGGTTATTGCAAGGAAACCATGAAATATAATCATCTCTAATGGCATGAAAAATCTTCTAAAGTAATAACAACAGGGCATAATTACACAACTATGTTCACTAGAGGTTCAAACATCAAAATCATATATTTCTCTAGATCTCCAAAAAGTCTTGGAGGATCATTCCAAGGTATTTGACACTCCTAAAGGCTTCCCACCTATTCTTGATCATGATCATGCTACTCATTTGATTCCAATAAGTGTTCCTCCAAACATCAGCCCTTACATATATCATTATGCCCAAAAGAATGAAATTGAACGTATGGTTGCATAAATGCTAAAGGTTAGTATAATTCAACCTATTCAAATTTCTTTCTATTCTCCAGTAGTATTGGTGCATAATAAGGATGGATCATGGTGCATGTGTCGAGAATATAGGGAGCTGAACAAGTTCACTATTAAGGAGAAATTTCCCATTCGAGTCATTGATGAATTGTTGAGTGATTTATAAGGATAAATTTACTTCACTAAGTTGGATCTTCATTCAGGATATCATCAAATTAGAATGAGGATTGAAGACATTCTAAAAACAACATTAGAACTCATGAGGGTCATTATGAATTTTTGGTCATGACTTTTGGCCTTACCAACACACCTTCTACATTTCAAGTTCATGAATTCCATTTTTGAACCCTTCCTTAGAAAATTTGTGTTAGTATATTTTGATGATATATTAATCTACAACAAGTCTTAGAAGGATCATGTTCAACATGTTGACGGGGTACTCAAACTATTGGAGTATAAACAATTATATGCAAAAACCTCCAAATGTTTCTTTGGAGTACAAGAGGTGGAATATCTCGGTCATATAGTATCTCATGAGGGTGTTAAGGTAGACCCTAACAAAATTAAAGCCATCAAGTAATATAAAATATCCACAACCATAAAGCATCTTCGAGGATTTATTCGGTTGATAGGGTATTATTGCAAGTTTGTTAAGAATTATGGGAGAATAGCATTACCTCTAACAACATTACTAAAGAAAGATGCATTTTCTTGGACTCCAGAAGCAACTAATGCCTTTGAACATCTTAAAGAGGCAATGTGCCAAGAACTAGTGTTAAATACACCAAACTTCACTAAAACCTTTATTTTGGAATGTGATGCCTCAAGAAATGGAATTGGTTCTTTTTAGTGCAAGAAGAAAGACCCATTGATTTTGAAAGTCATCCAATCAAATGAAAGTATTTACATAAGCCTATCTATGAGAAGGAAATGTTGGCGATACTACATAGAATAAAGAAATGTCGATATTACCTAATGGGAAGACAATTCAAGCAAAAAATAGATCATGATAGTCTTAAATACATTTTGGAACAAATATTATCTTCAGAAGAAAAGAAAAAATGTGTCACAAAGATGTTGGGTTATGACTTCGAAATCATCTACAACAAAAGGGAAGAAAAATGTTGTTGCATATGCAATCTCAAGAAAGGATGAGGATGTAGAAGCGTTGCTTTGTGCCATTTCTATTATCTAACCAGATTGATAATCGAAGCAACAGATGAATGAAAGAATGACAAAGAAGTGTGGATACTCATTCAAGCATTGCAGCAACATTAGAGCACATATGATACATTTAGCTGGTAAAAGGATTCGTTATGGTATAAACATTTCTTATATATTTGTAAGAATTCCCAACTCAAACAAAATACTCTTTTGGAATTTCACACATCTCCCTTAGGAGGGCACTCAGGATTTTAAAAAACTTAGCATAGGGCCAAGAAGAAATATTTTTGGGAAGGCCTTAAGTCTGATATTCAAAAGTTTGTAGAAAAATGTTTGGTTTGCCAACAAAATAAAGGGGCGACAATTAAGACCTCGGGTCTGTTACAACCTTTATCCATTCTAGGTCAATGTTGGGAGGAGGTTTCAATGGATTTTATCAGAGGTTTACCCAATTCGAAAGGAAAGAGTGTCACCATGGTGGTATTTGATAGACTTACCAAGTATGCACACTCTTGTGCATTATCTCATTAATTTAAAGTGAGTACAATTGCTACATCATTTTACTGAAAAATTAAAAAGCTACATGGAAACCCAAATAATATTGTAAGCGACAAAGATGCCATTTTCATAGGAAATTTTTGAACGTAATTATTTTCTTGTCCAGGTACTTAATTAGCTCATAACGCATTTTATCATCCTCAATTTTATGGGAAACCTGAGATCGTTAACAAATGTTTTGACGAACATCCTCGTTGCTTTGTATTTGATAAACAAACATAATGGTTCAAGTGGTTACCTCTAGTAGAATGGTGGTATAACACTTGCTTTCATACTACATCATAAATGACCCCATTTATGGCTCTTTATGGATATGATCCACCGTCCATCACATCATCTTTAAGAGAAAATTCTAAGGTTCAAGTAGTGGAAGATCACACCAAGAAACAACAAGAAGTTCTCCAACTCTAAAAAGATGACCTCACTTTGGTTTAGAATGAAATGAAACAATAGGTATATCAACATCACAACGAAATAAGTTTTTATGTAGGAAACTGGGTATTTTTATAGCTACAACAATAAAAATAAATGTCCCTCAAGCAAGCTAAGAAGGATAATAAATTATCACCAAAGTACCATGGTCATTGCAAGATGTTGCAAAAGATTAGTACTATGGCATACAAATTGGAGCTTCCTCCATCTTCCCATGTGCACCCGTTTTTCCATGTTTCATGCTTAAAGAAGGTTATAGGTGACAAGCTCCCAGTTCAGACAATACTGCCAGAACTTCACGAGGAAGGAAAAATCATATTGGAACCTAAAGAAGTCACAGAAACAAGAACTAAACGGCTAGGAAATCAATCAATTTCAAAGTATCTCAGCAAATGGAAGAACTTACCCACTTAAGGTTCCATTTAGGAGGATAAGAATCTTATATAGAAGCATCTAGAACTACTTGAGAGTTGAGGACAACACTTTTTGAAGGAGACGCAAATGTTAGGTCCATTTAATATTATTGTATGCCATTATTGTTATTGTTACTGTAGCCCCCTTATTGTTACTATTGTGCCCATGTAGCCCCCATATTGTTATTATTGTGCCCCATAGAAACCCACTATTGTTATTGTTGCACCTTTACATTATTATTGTTTTGTAAGATCTTATTATATTGTGACTCCTTAGACTCCTATATATATAAAGGAGGTATTTTCATTTGTTTCATCCAATAATTGTTTATTTATGTAATGTAAAGGAGGTTTCCCCTTTGAAGAGGTTAATTTTTAAGTTGTTGATCTAACTTTTCTTCTATTTTGTGAGCTAGCTGCATAACAAGTCACAAGTTGTGAATCATGAATAACTTCATCAGTAACTTGAAGTTGATCTCTCAATTGCAATATTCTCATAAAAGATGAAGCCTTTTTATCATCCTTAGTCCTTTTAACATCACAAAGTTCACTCTTTAAAACTCATTTTCTAGGCAATGTTATTAATGGTATACAATCCAACTAGGGCATCATACATCTTGTTTGGGTAATAAAATCCTAAAACATATGGATTCAAATGATTTTTGATTGATTCCACAATAATCCACATGGATTTGATTTCATTGTTCTTGTATATCTCTTTCGCTTCATCATCTTATGGTTCAATAACCTTTCCATTTATATGATCCAAAACACCATTTTCTACAAGAATAAGTTCAATCCTTGTCTTCCATCGTATTAAGTTGGTAGCACCATAGAATTTGTTTTTTTTCTTAGTATGAGAACCCATGGTCATATATCTAGTCCAAGAATTAAATTTGCAAAATTAGATAAATTCAAAATTGATCTCAATGTCCTCTTCCCTTCACCAATGCTTTGATACCTTGTTTATTGTTCAAGTGGAATAGATACAAGTACCAATTTCTAAAATTGACAATTACTTCAAACAATATAGATATTATATTTTAGCACTTCCCGTTGATAATTAAGCAATTATACTTGATAAATTCAAGCATAAATGCAGTAGGATAGTAAACATCACAATGAGACAATGATGCATAAACACAACATAAGATTTACCCTAGGAAAACAAACTTGGGGAAATCCTAAAAAATGTTTCCTTAGAGAAATTATTCAATTTAACAAGAGACACATTTAATCCCTCAAGTCAAACATAGAGTCAAATTGACCAACAACTCAATTGTAGCCAAACCTTGTGAAATTACACTCTTATCAAGATAATATTATGCCCATTAAAATTGACCGAGTCTGATCTACTTGGGCCAACATTTTGGCTTTCTTTGGCAGCAAAAAAAGTTGGACTTGCTTCCCATAGATTCCTAAAAATATAGCCACATGTGTGAGGCCAACAAAGAGGTTCATTCCATAGATGGAAATTTAATTTGAGATAGAAGTTGTTGGATTATTATTTGCCCTTCTTGTCCTTTTCTACTTCGATCATATCAGAAGATATTATGTGCTACATGTGTGATCAAATGGTGCCAAGAGGAAGAGGTCGAATATCATATATATGTATACTTCTTGGTAGGATGAATGTGTGTGACAACAAGTTCGACCAACTTGACTTTCTTGGTGTGAAAATATTAAAATTTAAAAATTCAAATAACTTCTTTTGAAAAATGACATGAACACATCCCATGGTGGTGGCTAAATTGGTGATCGAAGTAATGTGTGTCCTGAGAAAATTGATATATATCAAGTTTCTAATCCCCTTGGTTGTGACCTACTTTATGGAGAGGAGGACATGACATATACTGCAAGAGGTTAACTAGTATTTATTCGCTCAAATATATTGATTTCTCACCTTGTCCTGAAGATGAACCACATTAGTTGGTTCGAAACATCGACCAAATCCTAACGATGTGATTAATCTAAAAGAAATATCTATAGTATCTACATGTCAAATGGGCTACTTCCTGGTTCCTCTTAGATACAAAAAAAAATGACATTAAGAACATGTCTTCAATTTATTATTACATATATATTTTAAAGGGGTATTTGTTAAATGTGAATACCATCCATAGCTACAAACTTACAACAAACACCATTCCAAGTTTCCTTCATGCTAGTTGTAAAAATCTCTTTACTTCCCACTAACCATGTGCTCTTCTTGGGTTGTGAATTCACCCTTCGATCATTTAAACTCTCAATCAACCTAGACTCGCTCTAAGTCTCATAAAAAAAATCTTTCCTTGATTTATCACCTTTCCCTTTATCTTGTATAGAGCACTCTACCTAACTCCAATAACTACTCATGTGGACTTTGAGTGTAACACCCATGTGATTTTATTTTTAAACATGACTATTTTAGAGTATTGAATTATTGTTTGAATTTAATTATTATGGAAGAAAAGATTTAAATTATCTGATTATCTAAATAAATTTTAATTAATGAATAAATGAGTTGTTTGGGAATAATATAGAAAGAGAACATGACTAATTAAGACTTATTTGTCTTCAATAAAATTTATTTAGTGATCAACTCCACATAAGGGACCTTCCCAAAGTCTCTCCTAGAAAACACATGAGGAAAACTTCCAATTTAAGAGTAGCATAATGGGAGAGAAATATTATGTTGAATACTTATCTGAAGAGAATTGCTAAGTGGGGTAAAAATAAAAAAAAAAAACAATAGGAGAGAAATGTATACTTTAAAGAAAAAAAATACTTTTTCTTCTTTCAAATAAAAATCCTTGGTAATTAAGAGGTGCATACCCTAAAACTATGACACTATAAAGGAAACATTTGTTGTGAAGAGCTATAAGAAAACCAGATATGAATATAAAAGGGGTATTTTTTTATTCCTAGGTGGAATAATTCTACGCTCAGGGGGTATCTTTGGTTGCAATTTGTTGGTTGGGAGGAACATTCTCTATACTTGAATATTCCAAAGCGACTAGTTATGGTTAGGTGATTTTGTTTTATTATTTTAATGTTCATCTATTTATGTTTTGATTTTTATTTACTGTTCTGGGTAAGAATTATGTACGTATAAGATAGAATGTTTATTGTGAACATAATTGTTTATTCATAACATTTAGAAGTTGAATAATTATCTTCGGTTAATTAAATTTAGTAAAAATGGTAGAGTATGACTAAGATGGTATCCATAAATTCCATAGTTGAATTTGTTATTAAAGAAAGGGAATATTAATATAAATTTCAAAGAAGAGAAGTTTTTTCAATAACATTGTCTTAAATTGATTACATAAATTATCAACTAGAGTTGATAAACTTGTGAAGTGAAACTACACAATATATGCTAGAAGCCTATTTATTAAGTTGGATATATTAATTGATTGAGTTATTGGAAATGTGTTTTTAATTTTTGTAGCCATATTTTAAAAATGAAATTAACATTGCTATCTAGTGAAAATAAAATCATTGTAACTCTAAAGAAATAATCCTTTCTCGAAAAGTAAAACTATAAATAACTCACAGTTGGAGAATGAAAACTAGATTAACTCACACTTGCTTCAAAATTGAAATTTCAATAAAGTAACTACAATCAAACAACACTTCTTTTCAAAATTAAACTAAGAAAAATTTTGAATAAAAATGCTTTGAAAAAAACCTAAGAGGAATCTATATAGCTAAGTCTACATAGAGAAACATATTATGCTATGAAGTTGAAATTATTTTTGATGAAATTAAAAAAAAATCACAAGGAAACCACTGGTACTGTAATGAATCAAATCAACTACATAAACTGTAAAAGAGAGTTGTAATGTTATCATAAGATCAAAAGTATCAATGGTTAGGATTAATATTCGATGATAATAAAAAAAATAATGAAGAACATCACTACTACTTTCCTGGTCAAAAGAATTATCAATGTTGTTATCCAATTCTAAAATCAAACTAAGAATTATTAAATGAAATATGTATGAAAATGCTACAACATATAATAAGAAATAGGAAAATCTATAAGTTAAAAACCTCAATGTTTGCAGGGGCCCTACACAAACAGGTGGTCACAAGCTCCAATGAAAAATTAAATATGCATCAAGTCTTAAAAGGCACTTGCATTGAATAAAAACACAATTTTAAAATTATTACAATCACTAGAAATTCATTCACATCGTCCCCTATTTTGTCCTACCTTATGGTATTTATAAAAGCGTTTAAATAACTGTTTGAGGCTTTCATGCCTACTTTCAGCTAACAGGGTTCTAATTTAACTATTAAACTGAGATATAGATAACGATTCACTCATGTTTTACTATTTGGCAAGGCAAATTGTGAGGTGGTTTCATCTTGGATTCTTGCTCACTTGCTCCAACTACATGTTGACATCTTCCTTTGACCACATGATTAAGGCCATATTCTAATGATTTGGTGCAGATGAATAGGAGCATATCATTGAAGGGATCAACCTCTTTCTTCCCATATCTCTCATTTCATGAATGGCACTTCGAATCCTGTTCAACAATGGAGTTGGCTCTAGAGATGGATGTTAGCTTCATAATTGCACAAATTCGTTAGCCAATGCAAAATTTAACTTAATAATAAGGAACATTTATGAAATATAAAAAATAGGATAATTACCACCTTACCTATGTCACAAAACTACAAATTTATGCCTATCAAGTTAAAATAAATGGTCAAGGAGAAGGAAAATGAGTGAAGAAGTGTGTTAAGATGAAGCATTCATGATGCTCTACATTCCCCCACACGAAGGTTGTTGCATGTCCTAATGCAAAAATGCAAATTACATCCTTTGTTAGCTACTGCATCTCCTTTGAAACTCAAACTAACAGATCCCAATTTGTCTTTTTCACCTTTTTCCTTGCCACTGCCATCGTTCGCTTCTTCAGTGGAATTTTATATTTTAGATTTATCACTTTTATTTTAAGGACCTTATTTTTGTTTTAGCTTCTTATTTTTCTTATATTACATAATCAAATGTAAGAGAATATTGTTGTTTTGGGTACTTTGGCTTTCATTCTGCATCTTTAAGGCTTCATATTCGCTTTGTATGTATCTATTTAGCATCTCTAGTTCAAAAATTTATTGTTTTAATTTTTTTATGACCAAAGGTTCTTGTGGGCTACTAGACGAACCTTCGTTTTCATGCACAGTTGAACCAATTGTATTTTCTACAACTTTATTTTCTAGAGATTCGATATAATCGTATGTATCTTGTTGTATTGGATCCTATCTTCAAAGTCTTTCGGCCTAGGCTTTGAATGGGTGAAACGAAAGTAGGTGAGGGATTCCTCTATTTCTCTGTTTCATCTTAATCATATTCCATGTCTTTTAGAGATGGTTCAATGCTAGATTAAGCCTAGCACTACTTCTCACAATTGATGGAGGAGGTTTTTTTATTTGAATTCTTTTCTTTCCCTTTTGACCTCTTCTATCTTCTTGGATGTTTTTTCTTCTTCTTTACTTGATTTCTTTCTTCAACCAATTTTCTTTTTGATGCTTCCTAAAATTTATGTGATAGTGATTTCATCCTCTAATTTTTCTTGGGACTGCTATTGAGGTAACTTTTGAATAGGGCTCTCAGATACTCATCTTCTCGCCTTTTTCATTTACTATTACTGGTATGTTCCTCTTCTTCTTCCTTAAAATGGTTTCTAAGTAAGAAGTTTTAATATTGATCTCCTAAACCCTTAAGGTGGAATTCAAGAAGCATTTTGATGAAGCCATGTTGATACATAGTGGTTTCTATAAATTGAATCTTTTTTTGTACATTTCCTGGAATTTTTCTTAAGCTATTAAACAAAAAGTGTGGGATATTGATCTCATTCCCTTCCAAAAAATGCTTAATTAGGTGAATGTGATAAAACAACATGCAACCAAACCTCCCTTCACAAGAAATAATTTCTTGAATAACCAGTAATAGATTTCTCCATTTACTTTTAAGTGCAGTTCTTGGGATTCCTTTATTGAAAATGGATACACTGATACCTGGATTATTTAACAAAATTACCCACTCTTCATTTTCCATCCCTATGTTTTCAAACCATTGTTATCCTCCTCTAGATAGGCTCATAGCTTCAACACTAAGGGACTCTATCATTGTGATTTTGATATCTCCAATCCCAACTTCTACTCCATCACAAGCTTTTGCGAAGTATTTGGTCACCTCCTTGTTGAAACCATCAAAGTTCTCCACAAAATGCAGCCATTGCACTTTCTACAACATATCTTTCACTTGTGGGTAACCTTCTATGAATTTTCTTCCATTCGGCTCAGACCTCACAATGGTCCCCATGATTGGAAAGTTTTGCCTCTGACTTGCTTCTTGACAGAAAACGGACTAGGGTTTCAAAATGAGGGGATTCCACAACGGTATAAACAAAAATGAGGATGAGAGAGGAATGAATAAAATGGCCATTTTGGAGGATTTAATGAATGTGATTTGTTGATTTCTACGATCTCTTAAATGATATCGAATTTGATTTGGGAGTGTTATGAAATGATTGGAGACAACGGTGGTGTTATGGTGATATGACAAAAATATATTTCAACCTTAGGCAATGATGGCTTTTAACCGGTGGTGAGATCATCATAAAATTCATATACAAATTTTTGTTTTATCCTTATTACTAAATTAAATGTTTTCATACCTTTGAATACCTTTACATTGATATCTATGACCCTTGTTTGCTGCTTTATTTATTGTCTTAAGGTGCTTTCAAGAATGAATTTGATCACTGCTTCAATTGCCCAATTAGTGTTTCCTGTCAAATATCAGCTGCAAAATTATGTAAAAGCTGTAGATTTCTTGCTATTCTGTAGCTATTTTATTTTTGGAAAGAAAACAGTTGGATATAAAGAAAATGGGTTTTGAATAGGTATGAGGAAAATTTAAGGTGTCAAAAATTGATTCTCACCTTAGATTTTATGTATAAACAGGCCACCCATTATTGGTTTTGAAGTTTATACCTTTATTATTATTATTATTATTATTATTATTATTTCCTAGAAAGAAAAAGACTACTGGAGATCAAGTTGGGGAAGAAGGAAAATCCTTCTTCACCAACTTTAAATCATTATTATCTTGAAAATATTTGATAAATTCTTCCTTGGTTAATGGCTTGCGATAGATTCTCAGTCGATGACCATTCACAAGAAAAGTGGTCTTTTCTTCATCAATAGTTCTGATCCTAACTGCACCATTATCAATGACTATTTCAACCTCATAATGTCCAAGCCAATGAGTTTGAAATTTCCCTTGGAAATCTTTGAACTTTGAATCAAACAGTAATGCCCAATCTCGTAGTTGGAAGTTTCTTTCTTTAATATATTTGTAATTCCATTTGGATCTCTATTATTGAACTAGATTGGTTCTTTGGATTGCATCCTATCTTATCTCATTAGGTCCATTCAGTTTCTCTATTCTTTTCTTCTATGCCTCCGAAAGATCAAGATCCAGTTTTACTATTGTCTTGAAAGTATTGACTTGAAACTCAATAGGAAATAGGACTTACTTCCCATAAAAAGTCTCATAGGGAGTATGCCTTGTAGTATTTCTCCATGTGGTACGGTATCCCATAAAACTTCTGGAACCTTTTCTGCCCAATCTCTTCTATGCAGATGAATAGTTTTGGTGAGAATTGTCTCAATGACTTTATTGGTGAACTCCACTTGTCCATTTTCTTTAGGATGATATGGAGTAGACTTCCGATGTTTAATTTTGTACTCCTCCATTATCTTTTGTACCAACTTGGATGTGAATTGAGTACCATGATCTATTACAATTTCTCTTGGGAAACAAAAACGAGTAAATTTATCCTCAAAAATAAAAGAAGCTACACATTTTTAGTAAGAAAAGGAATTGCTTTAGCCTCTACCCATTTTGTAAAATAATGAGTACAAAGAAGAATGTACATTTTCTATCTCGAAGATGGACTGATTGGACCAACAAAATCTAGAGTCCAATTTTCAAAAGGCTCAATAAGTACCTGAGTTTGTAGATGCATCTCATCAAAAGGAACAAGTTTCACCATCCTTTGACAACTATCACATCTCTTAACATACTCGTTAGCATCCTTAAAAAGGGAAGGCCAATAGTATCTTAAGAGAAGGACTTTGTAAGAAGTTTTTTTGTCATTGAAGTATCCTCCACATGGCTCATCATGATAATCTTTCAATATATCTGGTACTTCATCTTCTCTAACATACCTTCAGATGATCAGATCTACCTTGTTGTATACAATTCTTCATTTATCCATGAGTAAGATGCACTAATTTGAATTATGTTCCTTTTTTTCTCAAGGAGATAAGTATAACGGTAATTTTCGTGTAGCCAAATAGTTAGCAATATATGCAAACTATGGAGATTTAGTAGATATTGCAAAAAGATATTCATAAGGAAAATTATCTTCTACAGACATGTCATTGTAATCATTTGGAATCCTTGATAAAAAGTTAGCAACCATATTTTGTTTTCTAGGTTGATCCAAAATAGTAATGTTGAACTCTTGAAGCAACAACAACCATCTAGTGATTATTCCATTAGTGATTGGTTTATTCATTAAGTATCTAATTCCACAATGATCAGCATGTACAAATGTTTCATAGATGGCAATATAATTTCTAAATTTATTGATGGCATGTGTTGAACCTAAGAATTACCCTCTCCTTGACAAATTTTATCACTTCTTTCCCTTGATTTTCCATAATATTACATATCCCCATCAATGATAAATGATAGGTTTTGTCTTAATGAGGGCATTAAATGATTGACATGTTATATTTTTATGCTTTTTCTATTTGAATAGTTTTTTGTAAATTAGCTATAGAACTCAGCCTATTCTACAACTAATTGTGTATTCCATAGCTACTTCCATGGTCTAATGGGTTCCAGGTCTCAAATGAAGAATTTACCACATGGGAATCTCTAGAATCATCTTCACATGGATTCTATCCTAGTCACTCAGCCCAGATTGATAAGAGAGCAAGCTCAAGATTGTAGTCAAAGTGTTATGAAACCAGCTCACAAAAAGATAGAAAAGATAGTTGAACGCCTCAGAATTTAGCCTCTTCGAGGGGGTAACCTCCTTTACATTACAAAAATGAATAATTATTTGATGATTCAAATGAAAAAACATCCTTTCTATATATAGAAGTCTAAGGGGTCACAATATAACCAAGCCGACCTAACAATAATAATATAAAGGCAAAAAAAAAAATAGAGAGATTGTATGGGGCACAGTAATAACAATATGGGGACAATAGGGGCACAACGATATTAATAAGGGATACAATTACAATATTAATGGGGGAATCACTAGTATTATAGGGACCTAACATGCCCCTCTCCTTCAAAAAACTGTTGTCCTCAATGCTTGAGTAGTTCTGGATGCTTCTGTATAAAATTCTCATCCTCCCATGTGGAGTTTTCAGTGGATAAGTTCTTCCGCTTGATGAGATACTCTAAAATGGATCGAGTTCATAGTTTTCGAGTTCTTGTTTCTATGACTGCTTCCGGTTCCAATATAATTTTTCCTTCCTCCTCAAGTTCTGGCAATATTGTTTGAACTGGGAGCTTGTTGACTATAACCTTCTTTAAACATGAAACATGGAAAACTTGGTGCACTCAAGAAGTTGCAAGGAAGCTCCAATTTATATGCCATAGTACCAATCTTTTGCAACACCTTGTACGAACTATAACACTTTGGTGACAATTTGTTATCCTTCTTAGCTTTCTTGAGGGACATTTGTTTATATGGTTGTAGTCGTAGGAATACCCAATCACCTACACCAAAAGGTCTTTCACTGCGTTGTTGATCTGCTTGTTGTTTCATTCTATTCTGCGCCAACATGAGGTTATCCTTTAAGAGTTTGAGAACTTGTTGTTGATGCTCGATGTGATGTTCCACTGGTTGAACCTTAGAATTTTCTCTTAAATATGATGTGATGGATGGTGGCTTATATCCATAAAGTGCCATAAATGGGGTCATTTTTGTTGCAGTATGGAAGGAAGTGTTATACCACCATTCAGTGAGAGGCAACCATTTGACCCATTGTGTATGTTTATCAGATACAAAACAATGGGATCTCTATCACTTACAATAATCTTTGGGTTTCCATGTAGCTTTTGAATTTTTCCATAAATGTCGTAGAAACTGTATTGCCTTTAAATGGATGTGATAATGCACAAAAGTGTGCATACTTGGTAAGTCTATGAACTACCACCATGATGACACTCTTTCCCTTAGACTTGTGTAGACTTGTGATAAAATCCATTGGAACCTCCTCCCAACGTTGGCTTGGAATGGACAAAGGTTGTAATAGACCTAGTGTCTAAATTGTTTCAACTTTATTTTGTTGGCATACCAAAAATTTTGCCACAAACTTTTGAATATCTGATTTAAGGCTATCCCAAAAAAAATCCTTCTTAACCATGTGGTAAGTTTTTAAAAATCCTGAGTGCCCTCCTAAGGGAGAAGCGTGCAATTCCAGAAGAATCTTTTGTTTGAGTTGGGCATTCTTACAGAAGTATAAGCGATCTTTGTACCATAACAAATCATTTTTCCAGCTAAATGTATCAGATGTACTAGAATCTTGTTGTAACTTTTGAATAAGTTCCCACACTTCTTCGTCATTCTCCATTCCTCCCTTGCTTCATTTATCCAATTAGTTGGATAATAGATGGCACACAACAATGCTTCCACATGCTCACCCTTTCTTGAGAGTACATCTACCACAACATTTTGCTTCCCTTTTTTGTATATGATTTCAAAGTCATAACCCAAATCTTTGTGACCCATTTTTGTTGTTCTTCAGAGGATAATCTTTGTTATAAAATTATTTAAGGCTATGATGATCTATTTTTACCTTGAAGTGTCTTCCCATTAGGTAGGGTCACCATTTCTTAAGTGCATGTAGTATTTCCAACATTTCCTTCTCATAAATAGATTTGTGTAAATACTTCCCCTTGATTGGATGACTTTTGAAAGCAATGGGTCTTTCATATTGCATTAAAACAGCACCAATTCCATTTCAGAAGTATCACATTCCACAATAAAGGTTTCTATGGAGTCTGGTGTAGCTAAGACTGGTGCTTGGCACATTGCCTCTTTAAGATATTCAAAGGCCTTTGTTGCTTTTGGAGTCCATGAAAATGCATCTTTCTTCAACAATGTTGTTAGAGGTGTTGTTATTTTCCCAAAAATTCTTAACAAACTTGCGATAATACCCTATCAAACTAAGGAATCCTCGCAAATGCTTTATGGATGTGGTGATTTCCCATTCCTTAATGGCTTTAATTTTTCTAGGGTCTACCTTAACTCCTTCATGAGATACAATATGATCCAGATATTCCACCTCTTGTACTCCAAAGAAACATTTGGATTTTTTTGGATATAATTTTTTCTCCTCCAATAGTTGTAGCACCCTGTCAACATGTTCTACATGATTCTTCCAAGACTTGATGTAGATTAGTATATCATCAAAAAATACTAACACAAATTTTCTAAGGAAGGGTTTGAAAATGGAATTCATCAAACCTTGAAATGTAGAAGGTGCATTGATAAGGCCAAAAGGCATGACCAAAAACTCATAGTGACCCTCCTGAGTTTTAAATGCTATTTTAGAAATGTCTTGAGTCTTCATTCTAACTTGATGATAGCCTGAACGAATATCTAAGTTGGTGAAGTAAATTGATCCATGCGATTCATCCAATAATTCATCAATGACAGGAATGGGAAACTTATCTTTAATAGTGAGCCTGTTGAGCTCCCTATAATCCAGACACATGTGCAATGATCCATCCTTCTTATGCACCAATACTGTTGGAGCAGAGAAAGAACTTTGGCTAGCTTGAATTATACTAGCCTCAAGCATTTCTACAACCATACATTCAATTTCAATCTTTTGGGCATAGGGATATCTCTACGGCCTGATGTTTGGAGGAACACTTCCTGGAAAATGAATAGCATGATCATGATCACAAATAGGTGGGAGACCTTTGGGAGTCTCAAATACCTTGGAATAATTGTCTAATACTTTTTGGAGATTTGGAGAAATAGATGATTTCAATGTGGAAACATCTAGTGAACATAATTGTGCAATTACACCTCGTTGTTCCTTTTTTAGAAGCTTTGTGATACCGTTAGAGCTTATTATCTTTCCCAGTTTCCTTGCAATACCCCTTAATTCAACTTCCTTTCCTTCCACATAAAATTTCATGAAAAGTTCTTGAAAGTTAAAAGCTATTGTACCCAAGGATTGTAGCCATTGGACTCCTAGTACAACATTAGCACCTCCATTGGAATGGAAAGAATTGGGATTCTCAATACATATTCTCCCATAGATAGCTTGATATTATGGCACTTTCCAAAGAAATTTATCATTCCTCCATTTGCATCCATTACTTGACACTCTGGTGCTGGATATAGGAAGAAATTCAATTCTTTTTCTATCTTACAATGAATAAAATTGTGGGTACTTCCTGAATCAATCAACACTATTATCTTTTTCTTCTTGATTTGTCCTTCTATATTAATGTTTTGAGAAGTGGTAATTCCAGCCGATGCATTACAAGATATGGTCGGATTCATTTCTTGTTTATATAGGCTTTGTTCCTGGAGTATATCCTCTTCTTTTGACCTTTCTTGCTCCTTTTCTCCTCCCTCTTCACAATCTATGTAGAATAATTTCTTCTCAACACACTTATGACCTTTGGTGTATTTGCTATCACAAATGTAACAAAGTTATTTTACTCTTTTTTCTTCCAATTTTTGTGGTGTCAAACTTAGAGTTTTTCGAAGGCCATGGGCAATAACACTTCCATCTTTATAGTTGTTAGTGGTATGCTTCCTAGTTTCCATAATTTGGCTTCCCATTTTTCTTGCTAACCTGAATGCCTTCTCTAATGAATCAGGTTCCCAAAGGTGAACATCCTGTTGGATATTACCCTTTAAATTCCCTATGAACACATCAATCCTATGCTCCTCTGGAATATTTTTTACCCGTATGTTCAATTTTTGGAACCCATCAATGTGCTCCATTATTGAACCCTTTTTTTGAGACTTATCAATTGGCTAAAAAAAGTGTTGCTTTTTGTATCCTCATAATGTTCTGTCAATTCTTTCATGAAAATTGCCCAAGTGATAATTTTTTTACGAGAGCAAAGCCATTTATACCATACAAACTAATTTGGTTCCAAATATAAAGTTGTAATACGTACCTTTTGTGTGTTTTGCACATTATTGAGATCGAAAAATTGCTCCATCTATAATATCCATGTTGCGGGATCCTTGCCGTCAAACTTCATCATATCGATTTTTGGAATATGGTGGGTCTTAGATCCAACATTAGAGTCTATGGAATAATGATTAACATTTCTTTTGTTCTCATCATGAGTTTCCTTTACTACCCTTTCACCATTAGTGACCATTTCTTGTAGCAACTTATTCCATTTTATCTTCAATTCTTCCATCTTATCATCCATGCCATCCATTTTAGCATCCATGCCATTCATCTTAGATTCCATGCCTTTCTTTAAACCATCCATCTTAGCTTCTACAAATGTTTCACTTGGTCTCGTAATTTTGATATATCATGTTTCATTTCTTCCTCTTCTTCATGAGTCATGCTAGAGCTTTCAAATTGCTTTCTAGGTGTTTGCATTTTCTTTCCTTGGGGCATCAATTATCAATAATAATGCTTTACTATGCTCTTTGATTTCCTTCAAACTAATTTTTGAAACCAAGTTTATGCAAAAATAAAAAATAAAAAACTACTCGCCTTTTTTCACTTTGTAGGAGCTTGATATTGAATCCGATGTATCCTTGTAATTTCAGATCATCCCATTTCTGAAATTGTGACCTATAGTAGCCCTCTGCGTCCTCTTTGCAATGCCACTATTTTAATACAAATTGGATTCTTCAAGGAATAGTTATGCACAATCTCCCAGGATGACCTGATTATAGACCTTTTCAGAAGAGTGAACTTGTATGAAGTGCTACGTGTTACTATTTCAATCTATGGCTCTAAGAAATATATACGAGAAGCTACATTCCATTATCTTTCTATACCTTCTGACAAAATTTCAATCTAATCCTCAGAGAGAAAGTTATGACAATTTTCCCCAGGTCACCTGTTTGGAATGTAATTCAGGAGTCTATGAAAAGACCAACTTCCTCAAATCATATGTCCGCAAATATAGTGGGAAAAGCTTTGAAATTCAGACCCGAGGTTTAATGCGATTTCATCTCAAAAGGATTTTTTTTTCTTTCTAAACATCACATAAAAAAAGTTATAGCAAAAATTCCACGATGACCTATTTGCAGTAGCGAAACCCTAGAATCCAAAGCTCTGATACCAAATTTTATGAAACCAGCTCACACAAAGATAGAAAAGATAGTTGAACACCTTAGAATTCAGCCTATTTGAGGGGTAAACCTCCTTTAAATTGCACAAATGAATAATTCTTTGCTGATTCAAATGACAAAGCCTTCTTTCTATATATAACCAAGTTGACCTAACAATAATAATATAAAGTCACAAAAATAACAATAGAGAGATTCTATGGGGCACAGTAATAATAATATGGGGACCACAACGATATTAATAAGGGATACAACTACAATATTAATGGGGGCATCTTAGTATTATAGCGACCTAACACAAAGGTGGAGTCAAACATATGATACCCGGAAGCGATAGGACTCTTTGTCTACTCTTTCATGGTTAATCAATAAATCTAACAGTTTTGTTACATCATTAACTCGGATCAACCACCTGTGTTAACAGTGATGTTGCAAACATCTCACTCTAATTTAAGTCACATGTAGCTGATCAGATGTTTACACAATCCTGTTGTAATACGTATAGGCCACCTGTAGCTAGTTTTCCTCAAAAACAGTTATGATTATTTCATTCTAAATACTGGTTGTACAGAACCGAGGGAGGTTCCAAGAATTTTATGTATTAAAGTTCAGACTTTCAGCTCTATATTTTTGGACTTCATTCCTTTCTATAATATAAGATCGTGCGTTGACCAATGATCATTTAAGAGATCATTTTCAATTAGTTAGCATCTCAACCCAATCAGTTGCAGAGGGCCCCTGCACTGAAGGAGGTTTTCTGTCCATTCTTTTTCTGTTTCGTTTGAATTTCACCATTTGCTTATAGCAGTATTTCTAACTTAGGTTGATTTATTTAAGTTTTGATCAATAGCATAATTTTAAAACTCAATTTTGCAATCTTGTTCCTCCAACACATTTCATGAAAGGAAAATATTTTGTTTCTAAACAGAGTAAGGTTGAAGTAATGAGAATGCGTTGTTGACTAGCTAATCCAAAATGGACCTAGAATAGACTTCTAAGTCTATGAATGTTCCTCATAGAGGAAAATGAAAGTGAAAGGATGCTCTTGGAAATAGTCTCATTATAGAGCTCTCTTAATTTTGAATCTAACGCAATTTGAATAGGCAAAAATTGACTTCGGATGCAGAAGTTATCGCTGAAAGAAGATTGCCCATTGTCCTTTAAAAAGGAGGCAATTTCTTATAAAAGTGGCCTAAAAGGTTCTTTAAGGAAAATCACATCAGAAAGTTCAAAGGGTGGATTTAGACCAAAGGCCTTAAGGACCCTCGATCAATAGTCTTCCGTATATCGCATCATGGGTAGGCTGCCATGCAATATCAGAACTTGGGTGAACTGATGAAGCGATTGCGATGATTGGATCAGTGATATACATATTGGTCGGCATAGACCCTCGGGCCGTTACAAATACGATATGTTGATTGCGGTATGTGATGGGGCCAATAGTGATACGCTGATATCGACAATCGGTGATCCCCGATACAAAAGGGCCAATGCACATTGTGATTGTGACTTGTGATAAAGCGCGTACCTGATGGGAATTATAAGCGCGAATGCATAGAACTTGAAATCTAGTTTATTTGGATTTTCTTTGTATTTCCCATATATTGCAGTTTTGACCTCCCGCCTATGCAATTACGATATGTTCGTAAAAGGCAGACCTGATAAGAATTATGGATGCAATTTCATAAGTTTTGAAATCTGCAATTACGGGATTTTTGTGTATTTCCCGTGTATTGGGTTTTTTGGCCATTTCACCATGCGACTTGCAAATGTGATAAGATGGTGGACCTGATAGGTTTATATGGTTGATTCTATAATATTTGAAGTCTGGGTTTTTGGATTTTCTATGTATTCCTTTGTATTTGGGTTTTTTGACCTCCTGTCTATGTGATCATGATTTGCGATGCAAGGATGGGCCTGAGAGGGGTATAGATGCAATTGAATGCATTTTGAGATGCAGTTAAACACTCCAATCATTTGTTTTTGTTAGTTTTCCTGTGTATTACATTATTTGGCTATTTTTGCAGGAGGAAGGCTAAATGGTTGGGGTTTGTGTGCTCGCTGATTCATTTCAATAGGAAACTAATTATTCTATGGAAACATGTGATTTTTCTGTGATGGAGGATTGTAACCGATGTGTTACAAATACATAGACAGCACCATTGACCAGAGGCCACTTAAGAGATCGATTAGAGGTCAAGCAAACATGAAAGGCACGCAAAGGCCAAGAGAAGCTCAGAGAGAGCAAGAGCCAAAGCCAGAGCGAGAGCCAAGAACTAGAGCCAGAGTCAAGAGCCTGAGCTAGAGCTAGAGCCAAAGAGCATACAACAAACTTTTAAGAGCCATGGAGTTGTAACGAAGCTACAGAATAGCAAAAAGGTCAAATGATCAAGCTGTTGTTGGTGTCCAGAGTGTGCTGAAGATAGAAGAAGGAGTTCCAGAGACAATGCAAAATTCTGAGGGAGTCAAAGAAGCCAGAAGCTCAAGAAGCTCAAATCACTAAATGAAGGAGTCAAGTCTAGGGAAACCTAGATCTGTTTGTAGAGTGAGGACAACCAGGGGTAAGATGGAATTCTAAACCCATAGGTTCAGTTGTAAACCAATGGAGTTGAGTATGGAGCTTGTAAAAGAATTGAAGCCATAATCCCAAAGAGCCTAGTTTAGTTGACTAGAGCTCAGGGAGATGTAGCCCAAGATATCAGGGTGAACTCCATATTATATTGTTGTCTTATGGTTTTTTACTTGTTGCCTCTTGTTGCTATGTGTATGATGTTTATTGTTGCATTGTTTCATTGTTATATGACGCATATTAGTTTAAGCAGATGAACATAAGATCTCAAACAGATTAAAAAAAACATAAGCATACACCTCTTTCAAGTACTTCAAATTCCACAATTGGTTAATCATAAACTAGATCTTGGGAATATATAAGCTTTGGAGTGGAAGAGCTTCTTGTAAGCTTGACAAGAAGCCTTTAATGCCCGATTTTAGATCAGGTGGTATCAAAGCTTCAAGTTGATTAACCCAATCTTCAGGAAGCTGATATCAAAATTGGTTATACTAGAGCAAGTGGTATCATATTAGAATGCTTGATTGGCAGAGCAAAGGATTGCTTATCAGAAAGGTGTTTGGGTAGTCAAGGATTGATTATCTAATTGATTGTATGCTTGTTTGTAGACTGACAATTGTTTGAGTTTGCAGAGGTGAAGGGAAGGCTATTGTTAGTTGAGTCTAGGACAGGACAAGAAGGAAGAAGGGTTGAAGGCATTCTTGTCATCCCAAAGGACCTCAAGACAATCCTTGAAGCACAAGAGGTTTGTTGCAAAAGGTTGCTTGAATAAACTCTTTGTTGATCTTATTTGAAGTTCTTTTGTTCATGTGCATAATGACAACTTCTACAAGTGAGTCCTCAAATTCCTTCTTCATCACAAGATTCTTTGATGAAGACATGACACAAGACTTTTTCATCATGATGGAAAAGGTGAGAGAAATGTAGGATGATGGAAGGAAGAGTAGCATACTTAGAGAGCAATTGAATTCCTTGGAGGAAGAGAAGCAGTTGTTTTCTGACAAACTGCTAGAAATGGAGAGGCAACTTCATATTGCAAATATGAACCTAAAAAGGATGCATGAGTTGGAGATACATATCGTTTTTGCCAAAGAAGCCTTAGTCAAGTATCAGCTTCCAGAAGTGGTAAACAATTCCTGTTTGTCTTCAAATTCTTCTAAGAATGCTTATATTAGTTCTTTTGAAAAACATACCAAAGGCATAGGTTCCAAGTTAATGTACAAGATGGGCTATGAAGGAAAAGGCTTGGGTAAACATGCGTAGGGTTTATTGTTGAGCCAATAACGGTTGAGGAGAAGACTAGGTATTTGGGTCTTGGCTATGGATAGTCTTATGGAAAATGTTCCAAAGCTGCCATGAAGGCCATTGAAACAGTTCCAAGGAGTTTCATTTTAGGTATTCTACCTCAAAAGTGTGAAGATTGTATTCTTATGGAATACAATAGCTTGAGACATCATTTGTAGGATGCAGATGTTCATAAGCATACACTTGAACCAAAGAGTTGTGGAAACTCTAAAAGCCTTGAAGAGATTGATGGTGTTCCAAGGGGAGCCACTTCTTCATTCAATTCACCTCCTCATGAAGGCAATAAAGGTGAAAGAGAAAGGTATAAATATGGCTTCAACCATATTCCTTTTTATTATGTGCAGCATGATAAATTTCCATATGAGCATAGCAAAAGAATTGCATGTTCCTTTTGCAGTTTGGATAACCATAATGTTTCTAGATGTTGGAAAAGAATGGCCACATATAGAAAACATTTGAAGGAAACGAAGCAAGAAGCCAAATGTCCATTGGACAAGGAAACTCATGCTGTCAAGAAGATGCTCATGTGTTTCACTTACTACCATAAGCAAGGACATGTTGCTGCAAAATTTTGGACTCTGAATCCAACAATGCTTCCATAGAAACTGAAGAAGGCAGAAAGAGAGAATGGCAGGAATGGAAAGGAAGTTTCCATGAATGATGTGTTTCAGGGTGATTCACATGTTCATGTTGATGTGCAGACAAAGGAAGCACCTTTGAAATGGATTGGTAAGAAATGGTTAGAGTTCTTATCCAATTAAGATTGCATGTCTATTGATGCATCTATTTGCATTTATTTGTTAATGGAATGCAAGTTGCAAGGTTTTACCAAGAAGGTGAATGGAAAAAGTTGAGTAGGAAACTCACCTTATTACTGCAACACGATGTTCATTTCAGCATCAAAAGTAAAGTGTGCTTAAGAAAAAGTTAAAGGACAAAATGCATGCATGAGAATGATGTGCATGAACACAGGGATGTTGATGATTTCCTTGTAATTGAACATATATGTGTAATTAACTTGAAGGGTTGATTGCTTTATTTTAAACATGCATGCAATATTGACTTGAGAAAAGTTGATTTGGTCTCCAAGATGAAGTGTTTCATCTTTTGAAAAAGAGTCCTAAAGGTCTTTTTCTACATGCTTGACTTGAAGGGTCATTTTTTTTAAAGGCATGTTTTGTGAGCTTGTTATCTACTCTATCATTTGTATGCAGATGTAAGACATGGAGGTGTTCACGAGATGTGATTTTTTTTTTTTTTTTCTTAAGGCAAGAGTTTAGGCCATCCAGTTGTTGTCTGTATTTTTGTTGTTGTTAACAGTTGTTGTTGACAGCATGCTGAACAGGTACAAATGAATGTTTTTGTGAGGTAGATGTAACTTCACATTGGTTTAGGCCACCTTAGATCAATGATCAAGGAAGAGAAGTTCAAACTACCTTTCTTAACCTTCTCAGTAAGAGTTTTGCATGAAGTCAAGGAGGAAAACAGTTCTTCCCAAGAGGACCAGCACATCCAGGAAGAAAAGTGGTCAAAGCCTTTGGTTTAGAGGCACTATGCAAGGCAAGCATATGGAGGTTGAAAGAAGAGGGTGTTGTTACTCTAATTTACTATTCAAATCAGTATGTTAGTCTTTTGGAGATCAAAAGTTCTTTTTGGTGGGAAGGTGTGATCCAAAATGGATCTAGAATAGACTTATAATTCTATGAATATTCCTCATAGAGGAAAATGAAAGTCAATGGATGCTCTTGGAAATAGTCTCATTGCAGAGATCTCTTCATTATGAATATAACGCAAATTGAATGGGCAGAAATGGACTTTGGATGCAGAAGTTATCACATAAATAAGATTGCCCATTGTCCTTTGAAAGCCAGGAAATTTCTTATAAAAGTGGCCTAAAAGGTTCTTTAAGGAAAAATTGCATCGGAAGGTTCAAAGGGAAGACTTAGACCAAAGGCCTTGCGCACCCTCGATCAGGGATCTATGATATATTGCATTAGAGGTAGGCTGCCATGTGATATTGGAACTCGTGCAAGCCGATGAAGTGATTGCGATGATCGAATTGGAGATATATATATTGGTCGACACAGACCCCTGGGCCATAACAAATGTGATATGCCAATTGTGATATGTGATGGGGTTGATAGCGATATGCCGATATCAGTGATTGATAATTAGTGATCCTCGATACGAAAGGGCCAATGCACATTACGATTGCGACTTACGATAAAGCGTAGCCCTGATGGTAATTATAAGCACGAATGCATAGAATTTGAAATCTGGTTTATTTAGATTTTCTTTGTATTTCCCATATATTGAGGTTTTTACCTCCCACCTATGTAATTGTGATATGCTGATAAAAGGTGAACTAGATAATACTTATGGACCTGATTTCATAAATTTTGAAATCTGAAATTATGGGATTTCTGTGTATTTCTTGTGTATTGGATTTTTTGGCCATTTCTCGATGTGACTTGCAAATAAAATAAGATGACAGACTCGATAGGTTCATAGGGGTGATTCTATAATATTTGAAGTCTTGGTTTTCAAATTTTCTATGTATTCCTTCGTATTTGGGTTTTTTAACCTCCCGCCTGTGAAATTATGATTTGTGATGACAGGACGAACCCGGATCGGTTAAATGCTCCAATCATGTCTTTTCATTAGTTTTCTTGTGTATTGTATTATTTGGTTATTTTTGCAGGAGGAAGACAAAATGGTTGAGTTTCCTGTGCCCATTGATTCATTGCAATGGGAAATTGATTCTTTTATGGAAACGCTTGGTTTTTCCATCATGGAGGACTGTAACCGATGTGTTACAAATACACAGAGAGCACCATTGACTAGAGGCCACTTAAGAGGCCACTGGGAGGTTGCTGATAATTCGCTTGGAGGTCGAGCAAAGTCAAAAGGCATGCGGAAGCTGAGAGAAGCTCAGAGAGAGCAAGAGCTAGAGCTAGATCCAAAGCCAAGAGCCAGAGCTAGAGCTGAGAGCCAGAGCTAGAGCCAGAGCCAAAGATCAAACAATAGACTTCTAAGAGCCATGGAGCTATAATGAAGCTACAAAACATCAAAGAGGTGAAATGATCAAGCTGTTGCTGGTGTCCAGAGTGTGTTGAAGATAGAAGAAGGTGTTCTAGAGACAATACAGAATTTTGAGGGAGTCGGAGAAGCTAGAAGTTCGAGAAGCTCAGAGCACTGACTGAAGGAGTCAAGTGCAGGGAAGCCTAGATATGTCTGCAGAGTGAGGATATCCAAGGGTAAGATGACATTCTAAACCCGTAGGTTCATTTGTAAACCAATCAAGTTGAGCATGGAGCTTGTAAAATAATTGAAGCCATAATCCCAAAGAGCCTAGTCGAGTTGACTATAGCTCAAGGAGACGTAGCCCAAGATATCAGGGTGAACTCCATATTATATTGTTGTCTTATGGTTTGTTTACTTGCTGCCTCTTGTTGCTATGTGTATGATGTTTATTGCTACACTATTTCACTGTTATATGATGCATAGTAGTGTAAGCAAATGAACATAAGCACTCAAACTGTTTAAAAACAAACATAAGCATACACCTCTTTTAAGTACTTCTAATTCCGCAATTGGTTAATCATAAGCTACATCTTGGGAATATATAAGCTTTGGAGTGGGAGAGGTTCTTGTTAGCTTGACAAGAAGCCTTTAGTGCCACATTTCAAATCACTAGCTTACTCACTATTTTTTTATTTATTTTCTAGTTCAGATTGTCAGTACACAGCATTAATGAATGTTTTTTATCACCATTTCAAGTTGATACTCATCCTAAAGTAAATGGTTAAACATTCACTTCACACAATGGTTGAAATCAATCAGTTACCTGTTGCATCTTTCATTTAGTTCTCTAGATCATAAAGTATAGAAAGTTTCTTGTATTCCAACTCAAGAAGGCTATCTTTCAAAATTGAAGGTTAATGTAACTAGAAGTACTTCAATTGAATTCATTCTCTATATTCATTTCAACATGCATTACAACTTCACCTTTAATTTTAAGAATTAGATTCATGGCTTAGAATTAATGATGAGATAGAACATATGTTATGTTTTTCCTTTCTTTAAATTAGATTTTGACTAGTTTTAGCTCTTGGTTCACCATTAGGAAGTTTATATTCAGTTTCTAATAGATTAGATTGTACATCATTAGGAATCAAAGAACAGAAACCCCCCAAAAGATATAAAATACAAAACAACGAAGTAAGAAGGACTAACTAAGCACATATAGTGCACTACAATTCATCAGCTTACAAACCTCGGTTGATAATTTATGCAAGCAATTTAGGACACAAAATTGACTAAACATTTTGGTGCCTTTGCCAAGGAAGTGTAATTAGGTAACCTTATCTCTTACATTAAAAAATAGGATGATATGCATAAAGAAAGAGACTCTAGGGGTATATTTATAGCTAGAGTCGGGAGTTCAAATCCTACGACACCACCTACTCCACCAAGAATAAAAAGAGATACACCTCCATCTCAAGCTCATACTCCTAGCCATAGAACTCTTGAAGTTCTAAGGTTAGAAATTAAATCAAGAGAATCTCCTACTTCATCTACTGAGGTGGTCCAAGAGGAGGAAAAACTTAGATCTCCACCAGAAGGAGTAGCCTTTTTCACCTCCACAGGGGAGCATATTTTAGTTTAAGAATTAAGAATAAATAGTGAGGAAGAAGTAGAACCTCTCTCCCACATACCATTAATAGAGGAACTAGAGGAAGATAAATTAACCTTGCACGCTGAATCTTATGCTGACTGAAGAAAATAAAATGGCAGAAGAAGGAGAGGATGGAGAATTCATGTTGTTTGTAGGAGGGGGTAGAGGAAGAGGTATAGGAAATAATGGAGGAGGTAGAAGAAATAGGGAAATAAATAATTCTTTTGGATTCCCTATAGTTGATGAAGAAACAAATGCCACAATGAAAAAATCTCACCTTCTATGCTCTCAAATTTACATGGGTTAAAAAGTGAGGATCCTGAAATATTTTTACTTGAGTTTCAAGTCTTGTGCAGAACCTATGATTACTTAGAAGACTCTCAAAAACTTAAGTTGCTTCCTTCAACGTTGAAAGGAGCAGCTTTGAAGTGGTTCATGGGGTTGGTCACTCAGTCCATTAGAACATGGAATGACATGAAGAAAGTGTTTTTGGAAAGGTATTTGGATTATTGCAAAGCCTACCAATCGCAAGGATGAAGTGTTCAAAATGATGCAAAGAGGGGATGAAAATTTAGAGGATTTAATTGAGAGATTCAACTATAACTTGAAAAGGAAAGAGATGGATAATTTAGATGAAGATACCTTAAAATCTCTTATATTTAAATCCATTAGAGATGAGTGGTTAGATATCCTTAACATGATGGGGAAGTGAGATATCTCTCAACACCCATTACATGGCATAGGATAATTATGTGTTCATCTCTAAAGAGAGAAATCCAAAATTGGGAAAGGTCCAAGAGATCCTTCTCTTACTAGAGTAAATAAATCTGTAACTAGATCAGTGAGTAGGGCAAAAATTGGGAATATTCTTGACGAATTCAAAACATATATTCTCTGGAGCCTTAGTGAGCAAATAGACACCCTTAAGTTAAAAAAAAGCAGAAAACTGAGGTTGATGCTTTAGTTATTTTTTGTCCAAAATCCAAGAAAAAACACGCTTTAATAGAATGCCCTTTGGATGAAAAAATCATAGAGACTTTTGTGATTTGTTCATAAAACCATGAGACAAAGTGTTTCCCTTCAATTCTAGGTCTTAAGGGTATTTTTCAAGAAGAAACAATTCCAAATTCAGCAAAATGTCTTTTCTTTGTCTCTAGAAGACCTTGTCATGGGCCAACAAATTAGGGATTTAACAACCAAATGTATCTTCAGCCCCCACCAAATTGGAATTCTTGGCAACAACCTTGGCCTCAACCTTAACCTCAATCTCAATCTCAACCTTGGGCTCAAGGAATACAAAGTCCTTATGGAATATTTTTTTCAATATTATCAAAATCCTCCATAATATCAGAATTATCCTCGCCCACAAATTCCACAACAAAATTAGCACCCACAACTTGAAAATCAGAACCCTCAACTTTCACTACCATTTCCACAACAAATTCCACAACAAAACTGGCAACCTCAACTTCAAAACCAAAATCCTCAACTCTTACTACAATTTCAGCATAGACCAAATCAGCTACTTGCCCAACCATTACTAAACCACAACAATAAAAATCCTTAGAATAATTACATGGTGGAAGGACAAAAATTTCCAAATTATATGCTCACTCCTCTAGATCTCAATGATGCTCAACTAAGATCTGGTAGGATATTGGAAAAGGAAAAGCCTTCTGTAGTTATTTAGGAACAAGGCAATTTTGAGGAATATTCTCCATAGCCCAATAAAAGTCTTGAAGGAACATCTCTCCAAAATCCAAATACTGAAAACGAAAAATAGAAAGAACCAATGAACTCAACTCCTATCATTGAGCACCTAGTATCTACTTCTGCATCTCCTTTTCCTGAAAGATTACAAGTTGATAAAGGGGTAGAAAAGCAGATTATGTTGCCTAATTATGATTTTGTAGATGAATTGAAAATGTTTGTATCAAAACCCCTTTGTTACAAGAGATTAAGGGGATCCCAATCCTAGCTAAAACAATAAAGGAGTTGAGCATAAAGAAACCAAGAAGAAAAGCAAAAGAAATAAAAAGAATTCACCTAGTAGGAAAAATAGTAGACAAAATGATGGGAAAAATTGCTATACAAAAATATGTAGATTCAGGAATTCCAATTGTGAAAACACATATCAATGGAGTTGAAATTCTGAATACATTGATTGATTTAGGAGTAACTATAAACAACATGAGCAAACAAACCATGGAAGAACTCAAGCTTCTTAATCTTCTTTATACAACTACGTTACTGAAATTAGCAGATAGATATGTAATTAAACCAGATGATGCATTAGAAAATATTTTAGTCTCCTTAGATTCTTGGGAATATCCTATTGATTTTATGATCTTAACCCCAAAGAACAATCTAGGAGGAAATCCACTTATATTAGGAATACATTAGCTGGCTACAACTGATGCTTTCATTAGTTGTAGATCTCATGACATGTAGATTTCTGATGGGACTTCAACAAAGAAATTCACTCTATATCCTCCAACAAAAGCAATCACAGAAATAGATGACAAGGAATGGCTTGATGATGAAAATGATATTCAACCTCTCTTTACTATTTCAGATATTAGTGAAGATAGTCAAATATTGAATACAATGGAAAATTTTGAATCATCTCCAAAATATGAACATGATAAATTCCAAGAAAAATCCAATAATTTAATATTTGTCATCTAGGCAGGTGTCTCTTTATTGTATGGAAGAATCTGGTAGCTCTACAATTAAAATCTTTCCAGGGAGAACATTGAACATAAACAATAACTTGCAGAAATTACAATGGGAAAAGCTAATCAAAACATTACAACAACGTTATGCAACATATGCATGGGAATATACTGACATGAAAGGAATTAGTCCTAAGACTTGTATACATCACATCTACATTGAGTAAAACTGTAAACCTATTAGACAACCTCAATGAAGATGAATCCAAATCTGAAGGAAATTGTGAAAGAAGAGTTGCAAAAACTGCTGAATGTAAACTTCATTGACCCAATTTCAGACAACCAATGGGTTTCCCCTTTAGTGATTATGCTGAACAAGATTGGTAAATCGAGGCTATGCATTGATTATCAAGAATTGAATAAAGCTACCCTTAAAGATCATTTTCCTTTACCCTTTATAGATCAAGTGTTAGATACATTAGCATGTAAGAAGTATTCCTCATTATTATATGGTTTTAGTGGTTATAATCAGATTTAGGTGGCACCTAAAGATCAAGATAAAAACACATTTACTTTTCCATGCGGAACCTATGCCTATCGAGCAGTTCCTTTTGGATTGTGTAATGCACCTGCAACATTCCAAAGAGTAGTACTAGGAATTTTTTTTGATTTAATACATAATTGCGTAGAGGTATATATGGATGACTTTACAGTCTATGGGATACATTTTAAGAAGCTTTAGAAAATTTGGAGAAAGTTCTTAAAAGATGTAAGGAAGAAAACCTTTTACTAAGCCATGAAAAATGTTTTATGATGTTTATATAAGGGATTGTTTTAGGACATCACATTTCAGGAGATGGAATTAAAGTTGATAAATCTAAAGTTGAATTCATCTATAAATTATCAATTCCAAATTGTCGAAAGGATGTTAGAATTTTTCTAGGATTTACAGGACACTATAGACGATTTATAGTAAATTTCACTAAAATAACATCCCCACTCTTCAAATTACTCACCAAGGATTGTGAATTCAATTGGAATCCTGATTGTGAGTTAGCATTTGAGACTTTAAAAGAAAGAATCTCTAAAGCACCCATCTTGAGAGGTCCAAATTGGAAACTACCTTTTCACATTTCAACAAATTCTTCATATACAACTTTGGGAGCTGTATAAGGACAAAATGATTTGATTCCCTATGCCATCAACTATACAAGTAAGAATTTGCCTCCCACCAAGTTAAATTATACTATAAATCAAAAGGAATTTTTAGCTATTGGTCATGCCATCAATAAGTTTAGACATTATATAATAGGCTATGAACCCTTTCTTCATACAGATCACTCTGCAATTAGATACTTAATGAATAAAAATATTACTAATGGCAGAGTTACAAGATGGCTATTTCTCTTACAAGAATTCAATATTACTGTGCAAGATAGACCTAGAAAACAAAACATAGTCACTGATTTCTTTTCCACAATTCGAAATATCAAAGATGGCACTCCGCTTGAAGATAAATTTCCTGATGAATATCTTTTTGCAGTGACTACTCAGACCCCTTGGTTTGTAGATATTGCTAATTACTTAGTCACAAGGAAATTGCCTTCACATTTGTTTCCTACAGAGAAAAGAAAAATCATTCAAATAAGTGCAAGATACTCATGGATCACTAGTGAATTTATAAAATAGGTCCAGATCTCATGATCAGAAGATGTGTTAGGGAAGATGAAATGCTTGAGATTCTTAAGGCATGTCATGATGAACCATGTGGTGGACACTTTGGTGACAAGAGGACAGCCTATAAAATCCCTTCATTAGGATATTATTGGCCATCCATCTTCAAAGATGCCAAACAATATGTCAAGAGGTGTGATAGCTTCCAAACGATAGGAAAACCTACTCCTTCAAATGAAATTCCACTACAGATTCAAGTACTCACTAAACCTTTTGAAAAATGGGACTTGGATTTTGTTGGACCAATTAATCCCCCATCTAAGCAAAAGAAGTATATATTGGTATGCATTGATTATGTCACTAATTGGGTAGAAGCTAAAGCATTACCTTTTTCTAATGAAAAATCAGTAGTTAATTTTCCTTTTGAGGACATCTTCACTAGTTTAGGTGCTCCAAGAGAAATTATGACAGATCAGGGATCTCAATTTATATCTAAATTGATGAAAGGTCTTGTCGAAGATTACAAGATCAAACATAGGAAATCTAACCGCTATCATCCACAAGAAAATGGTCAAGTTGAATCCACAAATAAGGTGATTGAAGGAATTCTCACTAACATTGTGCATCTACATAGAAGAGATTGGGTAGAAAGGCTTCCTAAAGCCTTATGGGCTTATAGAACTACATGGAGGAACACAACGGGACACACACCTTATGAACTTGTTTATGGGAAACAAGCCTTGTTCCCTCTAGAGTTTCAAATCAAAACCTTCAAGATGGCAGTCCAATTGGGACTAAATTTATCAAAGGCACAAAAACATAGATTGGAGCAACTCAATAAGCTTGATGAAATCAAGCATGATGTAGTTCAAAGAACTAGCATAGTCTAACAACAAAGGGCTAAATGGCATGATAAATATATCAAGGAGAATATGTTTGGTGTGGAGCCTGATTATCTTCTATATTCAAATGTTTCAGCGAAATGTATACCTCAGGAAGATTGTACACCCCTCCATGTGGGGGGTGTGGGGGGGCTAATCCCCCCCAACTAGGGGGTCTGCGGGCTAGTGATCCCCTGGCGGGGGTTCAGGGGAAGTGCCCTCGAAGCTGAAAATAGATGTAAAATTGCCTTGTAAAAGTCTAGTAATTTCTAGTCAATCTAGGTCGTTCATTAGGCAGATGATCTGACAGTAGAAGTTATGTTTAATTTATGGTTTTTTGCCATAGAAGGCAACCCCTCATGATATATGAGGGACTTGTATTGTGTCTATGTATATTTTTATTCTAAGTGAGGAAGAGAGAGGAGATTGAGAGCGAAGAGGGAGTTACAGCGGATCTGCGGTAGCTTGTATCTCTTTAGTTTGCTGGATAATATAATAAAAGAAAGACTGGCTGTTTCTCCATGAACGTAACCCAAACTGGGTGAACCACATATATCTATGTCTCTCTTGTTTTATGTGTTTTCTGTGTTTATATTTCTATAATATTTTACGTGTTCCATTGCTATGTAATATATAATTTTTAACAAAGGATAGGTTAATTCTAAGGTTCAACATACCCCCACTGCAAAATCATTGCATGTCCTCATGCAATTTTCCAAAAATGTGAATTATTCTTTCCTATTACATTTGCTCAGACACTTCTGCTAATACATCTAATTTTCTTCTTTTGCTCTTCTTTCAAGTGATTTCCATTCTAGGTTTCTTCATAAGAAGGTTGTATTTAAGGTTGATGATTGCTCTGCTCAACCTTCTATTCTTCCTCTTCAACTTCCTATTCTTATTATACCACAACCCTAGATGAAGTATTGTATTATCATGAATAGCCTTATCCAATTGACTTTGTTCCCTCAAGGATTTATTTTCTTTCTTGATATGTCTGTTTAATATCTCTAACTCATAGATTTCTTGTTTGAGACAGTCAATTAGAGGTTCTTGTGGATTAACAGAGGGTTCTAGATTGACAGAGGATTCTGGATCCATTGAGGCACTTTTCTTCTCCAGTGATTCTATATAGTCATATACTTTTTGTTGCATTGGGTATATGTCTGGATATCTTCTGCTCGGGTTGCCTTTGAAATATTGTTCAGGAGAATTTTGAGGACTATGTGCAGATGAAACATTATCAAGAGATGGTGCTAGGGTTTCTTCTTCTAAATTTATGAACTCTATCCCCTTCGATGCTATCTTCTTTACCATACCTTAGAGTCTAGAGCTCCTTCTAAGTTGTAGAGGGCTTATGTTCTCCTCCTTTGTATCGTTTTTCTCCTTTCTTATCTTTTCTCTTCTCTTGATTTTTTTCCTAATCTCTGTACATTCTTCAGAGATTAGTTTTTCATCATCTTGTTGTGATGAATATTTAGGTTTGTTTCCAATAGTTTCACCAACTTTCTTTTTCATCTTCCCTTTTTTCTTGATTTGCTACCTTATCTCTGTCAATTTTTCAGAGACTAGCTCTTCATCAATTTTTTGCGTTAAGGACTCAGGTTTTCTTTGAATGGTTATACCTGTCTTCTTTATCCTACTCCTTCTAACATTACCCTCTTCAGGTGACTCTGGTGCCTCTTGAAAATAGTTTCTTATCAGGAAATTTTCGCAAGTATCACCTATTCTTTTCAAATGAAACACAACCAGTATCTTTACCAACCCATGATGGTACATGGTTGTGTCTATGAATTCTATTTTCTTCTATAGATTTGAAGCCATCCTTCTTAAACTATTTAGTAGGAAGAAAGGGAGATTGATTTCTCCATTTTCTATAAATTTCATCAATAAATGTATATGGTAGACATACATGCTCCCAAATCTCCCCTCACAGGTCATGAATTTATGTAATATCAAAAACATGCTTCTCCATTTACTTTTAAGTGCTGAAATAGGAATTCCTTTTCTAAACATAGAGACATCCATACTTGGGCTCTTGAGGATTACTTTCCATGATTCACTATGGAATTCCTTAGTTTTGAACCATCTTTCACCATGCCTTGGTAGTTTTGTAGCCTCTGTTATATAGGATTCTATTATTGCAAACTTAATGTCTCCAAGTTCTACTTATGTACTATCAAATGATCTAGCAAAATATTTTGTGATCTCTTTGTGGAAGCCATCAAAATTTTCAATGAAGTTGATCCATCCAGGCTTTTGCGGCTTTTCCTTGAGTTGTGGGTATCCTTCCATATATTTTTCTCATACTGCATGGAATAAGTAGTGGTGACGGTTTGGAGAGATGTGGATAAGTTGGTCACATCGTAGCCATGACCGCTAATAGATGGAGTTATTAGGGACCGTTTAGGTACAGGGTATGGAGAGTGTAGCGAAGATGTGGTATGATGAATTTATTATGGACCATTTGGTACTGAGTATGGAAGATGTGGTATATGAAGTGGCAGTCAAATCAAATGATGACTCATTAAGGAGACATACAATTATTCATATTATACATGCCTTATGTTTTTAACTTGTTGTTCGAAATAAATTTTCCATTTTACATTTAGAACTTAACCTTCTGTGAGATAACTCTTTTGGTGTTGATCCGTAGGTACCTTTTAGCATGTTTGATCTCCAAAACTTGATTCTTCATTTTCCTGCATTCATGATTTATTTGTGAGCTATAAAATTGTGCCAGAGATGATAAGTAAATTATAGTTGTAGAATGGAATCAGCCACAGAATGTGAAAAGAAGGAAAAGTGAAGTATGGCTATGGAATATGACTGTAAAAATGAAATGGTAATCGGTTATGATAGTGAGATGGAATGAGATGCAAAATAAAATGGGAAATAGGGTGAGATGGAGTAAAAATATAAAAATAAAATGTAAATGGAATATGACAGTGAGATGAAATGGAACTGTAAAATAAAATGAAAATAGAATGAGACTATGAATTTGCATATTCTAAACTGCAAATGAATGTAGCTTTTTATCACTACTTATTACAAAAAGGAAATGGAAAATATAGGATGTCAGAAATCTCTGATTTTCACTAGTATTTTTTGTATAAGTATGCCAATCAATGATTGGTTTTCATAAATATACAATTATTTTCCTATTTTATTGTTATTTTTTTAGGAAAAATAAACGGTAAGTTAGTGGAGAAGAAGAATTCTTCTTCACTAGCTTCATTTTAGAGTTATTCTGGAAAATCTTTATGAACTCCTCTCTTGAAATTGGCTTATGATATATCTTCAACTGATGACCATTTACATGAAGAGGTATTTTGCTTCCATCTATTGTCCTTATCCTTACTACTTCATTATTAAAGACTTCTTCAATCTCATATGGCCTAAGCCAATGAGTCTAAAACTTCCCTTGAAAATCTTTGAATTTTGAATCGAACAAAAGTGCCCAATCTCCTACTTGAAACTTATTCTCCTTGATATATTTATCATGCCATTTAGCCCTTCGTTGTTGGACTGTACTGGCTCTTTGAACTGCATCTTGCTTGATTTCATCAAGCTTATTGAGTTTCTCCAATGTATGTTTCTCTGCCTCTGATAAATCTAGTCCCAATTGGACTGCCATCTTGAAGGTTTCGATTTCAAACTCTATAGGGAACAAGACTTGTTTCACATAAACAAGTTCATAGGGTGTGTGTCCCGTTGTATTCCTCCGCGTAGTTCTATAAGCCCATAAGGCTTTAGGAAGCCTTCTTGCCTAATCTCTTCTATGTAGATGCACAATCTTAGTGATAATTCCTTCAATCACCTTCTTTGTAGATTCAACTTGACCATTTGCTTGTGGATGATAGGGGGTAGATTTCCTATGTTTGACAAGGTAAAGAAGAAAATTAGATGTATTAGCAGAAGTGTCTAAGAAAATGCAATAGGAAATAAGAATTCACATTTTTGGAAAATTGCATGAGGACATGTAATGATTTTGCAGTGGGGTATGTTGAACCTCAAAATTACCCTCTCCTTGATAGCTTTTCTCACTTCTTCCCTTCCTTTTCCATAATATTAGAGATCCCCATCAATGATAAATGATAGATTTTGTCTTAAGGAGGGCATTAAATGGTTGGCGTGTTATATTTTTATTTTTTTGTTATTTGAATAAATTTTTTAAAATTAGCTACAGAACACAGCCTATTCTATAGCTAAATGTGTATTCTGTAGCTACTTCCATGGTCTGGCAAGTTCCAGGTGTCAAATGAAGAATCCAGCCACATGGGCATCTCTAGAATCGTCTCCACATGGATTCTATCCTAGTCACTCAGCCCAGATCAATAAGAAAGCAAGCTCAAGATCATAGTCAAAGGTGGAGTCAAACATATGATGCCTGGAAGCAATAGGACTCTTCATCTGCTCTTTCATGGTTAATCAATAAATCTAACAATTCTATTGCATCATTAACTCAGATCACCCACCTTTGTTAACGGTTATATTGCAAACATATCACTCAAATTTAAGTCACCTGTAGCTTATCAAACATTTACATAGTCCTGTTGTAATACATTTTGGCCACTTTTAGCTAGTTTTCCTCAAAAACAGTTATGATTCTTTCCTTTTAAATACTAGTTGTACAAAACCTAGGGGGGTTCGAATAATTTTATGTATTAAAGTTCAGACTTTCAACTCTGTATTTTGGACTTTGTTCTTTTCTATGCTATAAAATCATGTGTTGACCAATGATCATTTAATAAAGAATTTTCAATTAGTTAGCATCTCAACCCAATCAGTTGCAGAGGGCCCCTACAATGAAGGAGGTTTTCTTTCCATTTGTCTTCTATTTAGTTTTAATTTCACCATTTGCTTTTAGCAGTATTTCCAACTCAGGTTGATTTCTTTTAGTTTTGATCGATAGCGTAATGTTAAAACTCAGTTGTGCAGTCTTGTTCCTCCAACACATTTCAGGAAAAGGAAACGATTTTTTTTGTAAACAGAGTAAGTCTGAAGTAATGAGAATGCACTATTGACTAGCTTACTCACTATTTTGTTATTTATTTTCTAGTTCAGATTGTCAATACATTGCCTTAATGAATGTTTTTTATCAGCATTTCAAGTTGATACTCATCCTAAACTTAATGGTTAAGCATTGACTTCACACAATGGTTGAAATAAATCAGTTACCTTATGCATGTTTCAATTAGCTCTCTACATCATAAAGTATAGAAAGTTACTTGTATTCCATCTTGAGAAGGTTATCTTTCAAAATTGAAGGTTAAAGTAACTAGAAGTACTTGAGTTGATTTCATTCTTTATATTTATTTCAACATGCATTAAAACCTCACATTTAATTTTAAGAATTAGATTTATGACTTAGGATTAATGACGAGATAGGACAGATGGTCTGTTTTTCCTTTCTTTAAATTAGATTTTGACTAGTTTTAGCTCTTGGTTCACCATTAGGAAGTTTAGATTCTATTTCTCATAGTTCAAATTGCACATCATTATGAATCAAAGAACAAAAACCCCCCAAAAAATATAAAAATACAAAACAACAAAGTAACAAGGGTTAAATAAGCACAAATATTTTACCACACTTCATCAGCTTACAAACCTTGGTTGATAATTTATGCAAGCAATTTAGGACACTAAATTGACTAAACAACATGACTAACAATTAAATAATCATTCTCTATGACAATATAATTTAATTCTGCATGAGTCAACCTTTTACTGGTGTAATAAATGGCATATCGAGTTAGGTATTTTTGTCCTAGTACAATTCTTAAAGTTGTGTCTGAAGCATCAGTTGAAATGAGAAAAGGTAATTTCCAATTTGGTCCTCTAAGAATGGGTGCTTTAGAGCTTTTCTATTTTAATGACTGAAAGGCCTTTTGGCAATCAAAATTCCAATTGAATTCGTAGTATTTTGTCAGTAGTTTGAAAAGTGGAGATGAATTTTTTGTCAAGTTTTCTATGAATCTTCTATAATAACCAGTGAAACCAAGAAAACTTCTAACATCTCATTAACAAGTTGGAATTAATAATTCAGAAATAACTTCTACTTTAGATGTGTCGACTCTAATTCCATTTCCTGAAATATGGTACCCTAAAATAATTCCCTCAGTAAACATCATAAAAAAAATCATGGCTTAATGAGAGATTTTCCGCTTTACATCTAATGAGAAGAGTCTCCAAATTTTTAAGAGTTTCTTCAAAATAAGTTCCATAAACTATAAAATCATCCATATACACTTCCACACAATCATGAATTAGATTAGAAAAATCATAATACTACTCTTTGGAATGTTGCAAGAGCATTACATAATCCTAAACGAAGTACTTTGTAAGCATAAGTTCCCCATGGGAAGGTAAAGGTAGTTTTATCTTAGTGTTATGGGGCTACATGGACTTGATTATACCCATTAAAACCATCTAAGAATGAAAAATATTTCTTTCCTGTCAATGTATCTAAAACTTGATCTATGAAAGGAAGTGGAAAGTGATTTTTTAAAGTGGCTTTATTCAATTCCCTATAGTTAATACACACTGTCCATTTTCCATTTTTTTTAGGAACAATTACTAAGGGTGAAACACACTACATGCATGATATTGAATATATGAAATTGACATTCAACAATTTTTGTAGTTCTTCCATAACAATCTCCCTTATATTTGGATTAATTCTTCTTCGAGGTTGTCGAATTGGTTTGGAATTTTCTTCTATTCAGATGTGGTGTATACAAGTATTAGGATCAATTCCCCTCATGTCAATATATTCCCATGCATAAGAAGAGGAATGTTCTTGTAACATGTTTATTAATTATTTCTTTTGAAATTATTCCAAATTATTGTTGATATCCAAAGTTTTTCCTCGAAATATTTCAATTGTAGAATTGCCAAATTTTTCCATAGAACGTAAGGATAGTTGACAGGATGACAAATATTCAATATTTGATTGTTCTTCAAAACTCTGACTAAACTCACAATCTGATGAATATTCATTATTTTCCATTAAATTCAAAATTTTATTTTCCTCATATATTTGTGAAGTAGCAAGTATTGGTCTTATATCAAAGTCATCATCTATGCATTCTTCATTTTCAACCTCAATTGTTATTTTTGCTGGCAGAAACAATGTGAATTTCATTGTTGTACTCCCATCAGAAATGAACATATCACCAAATCTACAACTTATAAAATCATCGGCTATAGCTAGCCATGGTCTTCCTAAAATTAATGGATGTATTCCTAAGTTATTCTTGGGTGTTAAAATCATAAAATCAATAGGGTATTCCCGAGAATCTAAGGATACATATATATCTTCTAATACACCATCATATTTGATTACAGATCTGTCTGTCAATTGTAACAGTGTAGGTGTATATTGAAGATTAGAAAGCTTAAATTGGTTCATAGTTTCTTTACTTGTGATATTTATGCTTACTCCTATATCAATCAATGTATTTCAAATCTCCACATCATGGATGTGTGTTTTCACGATGGGAATTCTTAGATCAAGATATTTCTAAATTGTTGTTTTACCCATCATGATATCTGCGATTTTTCCAGCTAGTTGGATTCTTTTGATTTCTTTTCTTTCTCTTCTTGCTATTTTTATGCTCAAGTCCCTAATTGTCTTTGTGAAAATTGGTATTTTCTTAATGGCTTGAAGCGAAGGAATATTTGTGCAAACATTATTCAGTTCATCTAACATGTCGTAATCAGACAATACAATATGTTTTTCTACCACTTCATCAATTTTTGATCTCTTAGGGGAAAGGTGGTTTTCAAATAGATACTAAAGGTTGTTCCATAATAGGAGTCAAGTTATTTGAATGTGTTGGAGTAATTTGTTTTTGAGATTTTTCTTTTTCATTAAGAGACTTTTCTTCTTCATAGATCTTTTCTTTTTCACTTTCTTCAATAACAACTAATGGGGATGTCTTTTCTAATATTCTACTAGATCTAAGTTGAACATTGTTTAGATATAATGGAGTTATCATGTAAGCTGCAAATTTCTATCCCTCGATATTGTCAACAAATTGTGAATTATTATTATTGTTCGGATTTGGGAGTGGTTGGGCAGGTAATAGGTTTGGTCTTTGATGAAATGGTAATGAAAGTTATGAATTCAAACTGTGAGATTGTGTTTGTTGAATGGGCTGAGGATAATATTGTGCAGGAAAAGTAGGATCTAATTGTTGAAATTATGATATTGAGGATATTGAGGGTATTTTCCACACGGATTTTTTCATGCTTGTGACCAAGGTTGTGGCTAGGATTTCCAAGGCATTGGGGTAGTCTAATTACTTTGTGAAAATTGTGAAAAACATTGAGTGTTAAAACCTTGAGCTATATTTGGCTGTGGATTTTGCCAAGGTCTTTTAACAGTAAAATAGAGAGGATCTATCTGATTTGGTACTCCTTCTTTTTGATAGAAAATTTTATGTCCTAGTATTGAGGGACATTCGTTTGTATCATGATTTTCCACACAAAGAACACATGTTTTTGCACTCTTTAAATCAAGAGGATATTCTCTAAAACCATGTTTCTTTTTTCACATAAGGAAAAAATGGACAATGCAACGTTTTCAACTTTTGTTTGTTTTGTATTTTAAGGGTGTCAATTTTTTCACTAAGACTCCCTAAAATATCTGTTTTAAAATTATCAAGCAAATTTCCTAATTCTGCTCTACTTACTATCCCCACTACAGATTTATTAATCCTTGATAAAAGAGGATCTCTTGGATTTTTCTAGGTTCTTGCTTTGCCTCTTGAAATGTGTATGCACAACTCAAAAATTTCTCCTATTGACAACTTAGAAATGTCTCACTTATTGATTAGATTGAGAAGATCAATCCACTCATCTCTAATGGATTTAAATAAGAGAGACTTCAAAGTTTCCTCATCTAGATTATTTATTTTTTCCCTTTTAACATTATAAGCAAATGTTTCAATGAAGTCTTAAAGATTTCATCTTCTTTCTGTACCATTTTAAATAATTTGTCCTTAATATTATGGGGCATACAGTAGTCCTTATATTTCTGTAAGAAGGTAGTTTTCATTTGTTCCCATATTCTTACGGAGTTTATTCCTAAACTAATAAACCATTTTAATGTTGCGTTTTTAAGGGTCACAGAAAATAACTTCAACTTTTGAGCATCATGTAGATTATAATATGATCTACAGAAGAGTTCAAATTCAAAGAGAAATATCTTGGGATCTTCACTTCTTAATCCATGAAAGTTTGGAATGATAGAGGGTGAGATATTTTTCATTGTCACAATTGTATCTTCATCGGGGACAGGAAATCAAAAGGGTTATGGATTTATATCTTCTTCTCTTCCTCTTCTTCTACATCTTCCACCTCCTCTTGCTCCTCCAATCCTAATTTGTTCACCATTCAAATTATGTACCTCTCCTTCCCCTTATCCAGCCATTGTATATTCTTCAAAACTAATATAGGGTTTTGATTTTGGTTCTAAGATTGTGTTTTCAATTTCTTGTAGCTCCTCTTCTTCTTCTATAAATGGGTTGAAGTAGGTTTCTTCTTCTTCTTCTTCAATACGAATTTCCAACTCTTGAGATAGAATTTATTCTCCAATAGAAGATAGAAAAATTACTCCTATCGTTGGGGATAAGGGATATTCTTCTATTATGGCTTCTGTTGATGAAGTTGGTGAATGTATAGGTTGGATTTCAGATCTTAATGCCTCAGGGAGTTTATGTTTACCTACTGTGGATGGAATTCGAGTTTGTGTCGACGGTGTGGCACTATGAGGTCGTGGGGGTTAAGTGATGTTGTTGGAATTAAGTTCTTTCCTCTACCTACAAATCTACCCCTACAGTCTCTTTACCTATGCATATCATGTTTTTGTTTTTATTGTTTGTTTGTTTTTTATCCAAAAAAAACCAATAGTTATATCTACATCTATAGTGCAATGGCGCCAAAATGCTTGTCAATTTAATTGTCTTAAATTGATTACATAAATTATTGACCAAAGTTGATAAAATTGTGAAGTGCAAGTGCATAATATATGCTAGAAGCCTATTTATTATGTTGGATTTATTAATTGATTGAGTTGTTGGAAATGTGATTTTAAGTTTTGTATTCCTATTTTAAAAATGAAATTAACATTGTTACCTAGTGAAAATAAAATGATTTTAAATCTAAAGCAATATTCCTTTCTTCAAAAATGAAACTATAAAGAACTCACACTTGCAGAATGAAAAATAGATTAACTCACACTTGCTTAAAAATTGAAATTTAAATAAAGTAACTCCAATAAAAAAAAACTTCTTTTTGAAATTAAACTAAGAAATTTTTTTGAATAAAAATGCTTTAAACATAAAGCTAAGAGGAACTTATATACCTAAGTCTATATAGTGAAACATATTATGTGATGAAGTTGAAATGATTTTTGATGAAATTCCAAATAAATCACAAGGGAACCGCTGGTATTTTAATGAGTCAAATCAACTACATAAACTCTAAAAGAGAATCACAATGTTATCATAAGAAGATCAAAACTATGAATGACTAGGATTAATATTCAATGATAAAAATCAACTAATGAAGGAATTCACTACTGCTTTTCTACTCAAAATAAATGTTGTTATCCAATTATAAAATCGAACTAAGAATTATGAAATGAAACATGTATGAAAATGCTACAACAAATAATAACAAACAAGAAAATCTATAAGTTAAAAACCTCATTGTTTGTAGAGGCCCTCCACAAATAGGCAATCACAAGATCTAATGAGCAACTAACTGTGCATGAAGTCTTCAAAGGCGCTTCCATTAAATAAAAACATAGAGTTTCAAAATGATTACAGACACCATAAATCCATTCACATCGTCCCATGTATTGTCCCGCCTTACAGTATTTATAAAAGCCCATTAATAAATGTTTGAGGCATTCATTCCTACTTTTGACTAAAAGAGTTCTAATTTAACTATTAAAGTGAGAAATAGATAATGATTCGCTCATGATTTTCCATTAGACAAAGCAAAATGTGAGGTGTTTCATCTCGGAGTCTCACTCGTTTGCCCAGCTACATGTTGACCGTTTCCTTTGACCACGTGATTCAAGATTTCTTCTAATGATTTGGTGTAGATGAATAGGAAGAGATTGTTGAGAGGATCAACCTCTTTTTTCCCATATCTCTCTTTCCTTGAATGGTGCCTTAGACCCTTTTCAACAATGGAGTTGCCTGCAGAAATGGATGTTAGATGCAGAATTGCATGAATCTGATAGCCAATGCAGAGTTTAACTTAATAATAAAGAACATTTAGGAAATATGAAAAATAAGATAATTACTACCTTACCTATGTTAAAAACCCGCAATTTGGTGCCTATCAAGTTAAAGAAATGGTCAAGGAGAAGGAAAATGAGTAAAGAAGACTATCAGAATGAAGCATTCATGAGGCTTTACAAAAAGTTGAAAGATTAGAATCACCAATTATGTAAAAATAAGAATATAATAATACATGTGGAATACATATCTGACTATATAATTTGCTAATATATGTGTTTATATTATCATACATGTATGAGAATCTATATATATAATTCATACTGTGAGATTAGAAGATAAACTTGAATATAGTTATGAAGATAGGAATGAAAGGATATATTTTTGTAATATATTTAAGGCAATGATAGATAAGACTATTATTCGAGATGGAATGCAGACATAAGAAACATAATTCGATATGAAACTAAATAATTAATATTCGCTCATGAGTGTGACTGGGAACATAGTTATATGGTAAATTCCTGTAAATGATTATGGTTAAGAAATTCAGGTAAGGAAACACGAAATAGATCTTGTGATCTGAAATACATTTGCGCTCAACCTATTTGTGGCTCTACCTAAGAATATCGTTGAAATAGTGAGAAACTTTATTAAGTTTTCTTATATTAACTTAAGATAACATTTCACTTTTCACGCATTAGAGTGGATACTCTCATAGAGATTCCAGAAGGAAATATAATCAATTAATGTACACAATTACCAATATTGCGTATATCTATGTAGAGGAATTCATCTACTTTCGTAGTCCTTACAAATAACCACCAAAGGCTGTGAATCCTTATTGACAATCCAAATGAGTACTTACTAAATACAATTGTTATGAGGAAAACTTATTGGATGCGTTAAGTTATCGATGTCGTGTACAGTTGGTGGTCATGCATCGATAATGACTTCTTATCTTACTCGAAAATATTTTAAAACAAGTTAGAATTAAGATATTTATACCTACACATTTAGAATTGTGAGGTAAAAGAAATAAAATAAATACTATGACACGTTAATGCGTGGAAAAAGCAATCCTTACTATTATTGAATATTCTATCGAAAAGGAAAGGAACCTTATGCTTTGCAGAGAACAAAAAGAAAGAGAAGAACCAAGGTATGCCATCGGTTTTAGGCTTATAATTTAAAAAAAAAAAGGACAAAGTTATATGTAGGTTAATTTTTCTATAACGAAATTGTGAACAAAAAAATCCATAAGAACGTTTATAAACAAACTGTGCAATACAATGGGATTTGAAATCATAGTAAAAATACAGTACATTGTGTTATTAGGCATAAAACGCATAAATAATAAGAGCGTTATGTTCTAGATAATTATAAATAAGAAAATGGCATCTACCAAAATTTAAATACAACCAATAAATCGATAAACAACCAATAAATTGATAAAGACCTATTCATTCAAAATTATATAAATAAATAGGTGCTCAAATGTATGTTCATTATACATAAAAATAAAAATAAAATTAAAAAAAAAAAAAAAAAAAATGCATTGTATTGTTCAACCAAACCTACATATCATTTAAAGAGGAGTAGAGAATTTATTCAATAAAAACAAATTAACACTACACTACACCAGTTTTATGCCTTCGATTGAAACAATTAACAACACTTCTCTAGTATACGGAGGAGAGGTATTTAGTTGAGTGAACATGACCAACCTATAGAAAAAGGTAATGGACAATACTTAATATATTTGTTCGAAAATTAACCTAAGACAAGTAGGATTTTGACTAAGTCTATGCCAAATTAATCCATACCTATAAAAAAAACTAGGAAAAAGCATAAATTAAAAATGAGAATAAAAGAGCATGAACATAAAAATGATAACAATCATCATCTTACTGGAACTGAGTCGAAACATATACATGTAGATGGACAATGTTCCATGCGATCTTGGTACTTTGCAATATTCAACACGAAATGAAAATAAGGGTTCTAACTCAGGAACACAATAATGACCCTATGAGAATAAACACCCTAACAAATTAGTAAACGGAGCGGAGTGTGTGTATATATATATATATATATATCATATCTTATATATATATATATATATTATATATATATATAATATATATATATATATATAAATATATATATATATATATTTACAGGAACCTACAAAAATAACAGGTAAACTATTCTCTATTGAATGTAGAAGAACAAAAATTTAGAAGGTAAAGTAAATTATAAAAAAGAGGTGAATAGCTTCAAGTCTAGAAAGGTGACGAATAGGGTCAAAACACGAGACAAATTCAATAAACATTACTTGGGGTTTTTAGTGACAAACCATAAGGTCAAACATTGACCTAAGTACTGTAATTGAAGAATGAAAACTTTAAAATGAACCAAAATTTTAATCTACCAAGGAGATGAGAGGTCAATATGAGGAACGCACAAAACCCTATGCAAAAGAGGAATGGCGAGTGAAAGAATAACAATGAAAATTTTCCAAATACATAATTAATAAGGAGATTATAAATTGTTTCAGAGCGATTTTCCTATTAAAAAGATAAGGTCCATAGCATTCATAATTGTGTATCTCAATCGAGGACCAACCTTCATTCTAGAGAAAAATGTATTCAGTCTCCTACATTCCTAGAAGAATTAGAGAAACGAATTAGCTAAGCCAACACAAAAGGAACACAGTGAAAAGAAGAAATGAAATACAATGTGAGCTATAGTTGCAAATCGCATGTCCTATCCCAAGTAGTTAACGTGTATCTCCTCTGCATTGGTGCATCAATGCCCAAACAATGAGGATAAGAGCTGAAAACGAGAGGGAGCGACCAGAATAACCACTCGAACTGAACACAAAGCTTAGCAGCACTTTAGCCGCATAACACTAAGGAAAATGAAAAAATGAAAATTGAGTTAGGGTTTTAAACCCTATTGAAAACCTTTTGGATTCTAACTGTTTGATCCCTAGATCAATATCCAGCCATCGATTTGAAAAGGACACCTAGAAGGTAAAAACATATGTAGGAATATGGTAGAGAAACTATATGGCCTATCCATGATGTGCCACATATATTGGAAGGTGCACTTATTACCATGTGTTTATGATCGAAGTGAATGAAAACATATGTTCATAGGTTCACACCTTAGCAATGTAATATTCAATAAATGATGTTGGAAGACATGACCCTATAGTGAATTTATTTCTACACAAAAGTCATTATAGCCTATGTATCTAGTAACAAAGTTATGTTAACGGATAGAGTTGGTAAATTAAATAATATTCATTTTATTTTTATGGAAACGGGGCCAAGAAATATAGTTAGACATGTGATCCAGTTCAAACGAATAAAACAAACTTAATATATATATATATATATATATATATCTGGAGACTAATGGCTATGTAGAACAAACTTTGTGGATTTACATAAAATTTAGGTCTAATGACTAATTATAGCAGACTAAAACTTGGAATGGATATAGCTAGTATCACTTTTAAACAAGCTAGTTAAATTTTTCAAAATAGTCTAGAAATTTGGATTAAAAGAAATATGAGATTCTATGTAAAATGATTCAAGTTCTCACTCATACTTTATTAATGAGTAGTAAGAGAAATACTATGAATTTTGTTATAAACAAAACATCCCTGCTATAAATAGAGTGATATAGAAAGAGTAATGAAGAATTTAATTACAATTCAAAGGAAGTGATAATAATGACAATATATGATTTCTAAATCTTGATGATTATTTATAGCTATAAAATAATTTTTTTATGTGCACATGAGATATCTTACATAGATCCTCTAGGCTTGATAATCACCTTTCCATCCTCGAATAATACTTCAAACCCCTTAGCCTCAATCACTGAGATAGAAAAATTGTTGCACTTGAGCTTCGTTACCCATAGTACATCCTAGACTTATAGAATCCCTCCTGACACCATCCCAAAAGGCACCATAAGTGACCCTATGATGGTCTTTTGACTCTTCTCTCCAACCTCAATGTGCAGTATAGAGTCCCATTATGTTAGAGTCTAGAACAATTACCACAATCCTGCCATATGCTTTTACGCTCCGATATCAATGACCCATGCACCATCATCAATGGTGCCTTTAGATAAATGAGAGACTAGAGAAAATCATCTACAAACCTTCTTGTGGAGTCATCCTACTCAATTGTAGATGTAGCATCCATTGCAATATCTTTCTTCTTCTCATTATCTAATTTATTATGACATGGAAACTTACATAATGAGCATGCTCGCCACATGTGAAACACTTCAGCTTACTCAAGTCCTTCTTAGATTTTCACTCCTTACCATCAAGAGCCATGTTCTCTCTACCATACATCCTCTTACGAATATCCTCATCCCACAGTTCTTCTTAGATGAAGTCATCCCATAACCTAGTCGAATATGGAAACTTGTCTCAAGCAACTATTAGTTTCATAAATGGCTTCTGTTCCTTAATGAGGCCCTTCAAGGAAGTCCTCACTGATTCAAATTATGGAAGGTTATCAGCAATGGAAATAATCTCATCATGAACTTGAGAAACCCCTATGAGATACAAAGCCACATTCTTTCCATCCTTCATCTTAGTGCTCTTAAGATTTTCTTTCAATACCATCAACAAGTTTGCGTTCTTATTCTGAAACAAGTTCCATAGAGCCTTTCACATATCACGAGCAATGTTCTTCCTAGTAAGATGAGGTATCAAGTGATCCTTCACTCCATCTAGGATGATCATCTTGGAGTTCACCCTAACTCTTCAAACTCATCAAAGTCTTTAGGAGTTGTTATCTTAGCAATCTCCATGTCAGCAAACTCCCATATCTTGTTCACCAACAAGACCATCTTTATCTTTTTATGTAACCACATCACAAAAATAGAAGAAGGGACAGTTCAATGACCTAAAAATAAGTCTATTCAAGGGGGAAACCTCCTTTTACATCACATAAATGAACAATTCTTGGATGATTCAAATGACAAGACTTTCTTTGTATATATAGGAGTCTAAGGGGTCATAATATAATTAGGGCTTACTTAAAAATAAAAATGTAAGGAAACAAGAATAGTAATAGTGGGATTATATGGGCACAATAATAAAAGTAGTTTGGTTTTATAGGGCCCAACAATAACAATATGGGGGCTACATTAGTATTACAGGTTATTTCTATTATTAGAAGAAACTTCTTCCTTTTGAGAATTCACTTTTATTTATTGTTGGCTTGGTTGAATTTTTTATTCTTTACCATAGTTTTCTTTGTTAACCTCATGTTTGCTTGCACAAGCTTCTGAACTAGATTCTCCTTTTACAGTCTTATGAAAGCTATGATCAGATTTAATGGAGGGAGATCTTTGACTATTAAGAGTATTATCGAATATCTTTGAGCTATTTGAGATCTCAATTGCTTGTCTTTTTCTGCTAATTTACCTCCTAACATGCTTACCTTAGATTCGTTTTCTTCTCTAAACTTTTCCTTTTGAGTTCTCACCTTAATGATCTCATTCTTAAGTTCATTTTCTTTTTCTTGAAATACTTTAAGTATCTCCTCATATTGTTTGTTTTACTTTTCAAGATCATATTTGAGAGAGATGATTTCAGATTCAAGTCCTCATAGTGACATGTTATTTCTTTAAAATCCTTGATTATTGTACCTTATTTAGCTTTAATTGCTTCTTGTAGCTAGGAGTTCTTCTCTCTGAGTTCATTTCTCAATAAAGTTAGTTCATCCTCTAGTCTTTGACAATGGTCTTTCTTTTTATTATAAACCTTCTTCATTCCTTCTTCAATTTTTCTACCTTCTTCGAGCTGAATCTTTAATCTCATAATTTTGTAAGCTCTTCCGACATCTACTCAAGCAACCCGCTATTCGTGGTAAACATGTAAACATGTGATGAGAGACCACTATGTTATGATTCGCCCTCTTAAGTAGCATTAAGGAAGCGGAATTGACAGAAACGGACTATACAGACATCCAACATTATCAATATCCAACATCATCAACAGAACCCTCAAAAGACAAGTCACCCACTCCTTGAAAGTGGATGTGTAAACAAAATTAATATAGATAATATGAAAACAAAATAATAATAAAATACTTGTAATTAACATGGAGGGTTATTAGAGCAATAATTCTTAACAAAGTAAACCAATAATATATTGATATTTTATATAATTTTTTAGGTTAAAATGTGAATAATAATTTTTTAACAAAATAATTCAACAACATATTTATATATTTCTAAATTATATTTTAAATTATATTTATTCAATAATAGGGGAACATGTATACTATTGTCATAATTGTTGCATGATTTTGAGAAAATCGTATCAAACTTTTTTGAAATTTTTGATTATAGCAGTTAATTTTACTGGTTTAAGTGTTCTAAAGCTTTTTGATGTTATTAAATCTATTTATATTATGAAAACACTATTTAAACACTACCTGATGTTATTAAATCTATTTATATTTTGAAAACACTATTTAAACACTACCACAATTAGATAAAAAAATAAAAAACTCCCAATTCCAACCAAAAAAAAATCTCTAAAATTGTGGGATAAGTAGACAAGGCCTTAAAAAACAAACAAGTGGGCTGTAACTCTAAATTGATGGGCCAGTGAATTTGGGGTAAAGGATTTCCAAAGTTTCCGATCGAACTGTTCGTCACTGTTACCGCGATTAAAAAATCTAGCCTCGGGTCCACGTGGACCAAAATCATCGACCAATCATAACTCTAAATTGATGGTCAAGTGAATTTGGGGTAAAGAGTTTGCAATGATTCCGTTCGAACTGCTCGTCATTGTTACGGAGGTGAAAAAATCTGGCCTCAGGGTTGTGTGAGAAGACGTCCGACGGAAGGCTCTCGCTTCCTTTATTCACCGTCTCTCTTCTTGGAAAAGGTTGATGCGCTCACCAAGAAAAGTTGTGCTCTTTTCCATATATGAACTCCATTGAGAATATGGATTATCCATTATTACTCACATCGTTTCATTAGGAAGATATTCAAGATAAAACGGGGCCTAGGGCGTCTCGTTCTTTACTCCTACCCAGTTATTGGTTAAACTTCCCCCGGAATCCGCATAAAGTAATGTGTTTAGACTAACTTCTCCAACTTGCACCATGGATTTCACCGGCAAGCCATTTATTACTAATTATTGTTGCAATCATGGAGCATAATCATAAAATTCACAAGTCTAATTTAAAAGATGCGTGAAAATGAAATGTCTTTGGAAACACAGACACTGCAAGTTACAAGTTTTATTTTATTCAATTTGGTGCTTTCTTTTCTTTAAAACCTTGGAAACCGCCGGTGGTCATTATCCAGGAATCCATTAAAGAAACGACTAGATGTTTAGTGTCCCAGAAAAGAAAAAGGAAAATGCTCCTAAACGTTGTCGCTTCATAAGCTTCTCCGCCGCCTGAAACGGAGAGAATAAAGTGATTTGGCAATACAGATCAGACTCCTACAAATTGCTCCTCAGCCCATGGTTTTACACATTATATATAATTGCAGACTCCAGTTTTGAAGTAATTAGAGAAAGGGAATGATTAAGGTGGGAGGCAAAGCGAAGGCAGCCATCATGATGGTAGCCGCAACGTCGCCTTCGAGTGTCGGAGGCCGCTATTTCAGAAGCGGTCATCTTCTTGTTTTGCCTCTAAGCAGGACTGGCAGGTTGATATTCTTATAAATTTTTCCATTTTTATTCTTCCCGACATGTTTTTTTTATGTATGTCATATGTTTAATATCGTGAACATTACAGTACGTGAATGGAGAGTGTATTTGATTGGATGGTGAATTCAGTTCATGTAGCGAGGTCGTCTCAGAGAAGAAGAATAGAGGAGGAGGAGGAGATGATGCAGAAGACCGAACAGTGGGCGACATACAGGTTTACAGTCGAGTAACTGGTCAAATCCTGGAGTTTGACATTCAAGACAAGAAGAGCTGGTGGATGCCTCATCCAGTCACAGGAGAGTTCAGTCCTTATGGGCAAGAAGCTCTGCATGTTACCATGGAGGAAGACGAGAAAAATGTTAGGAGCTCCGCGGGGCCCTAGATAGATAGATATATACTGTATAGATCCTTACAAATTTATTACATTAGTGCTGGATTATTTTCGACGATTCGTAGTTAGGAACATTTGTTTGTGCGGTGCATCGAATTATATATATATATATATATTACGTACAGACAATTTGCCTATGTCAATATTATTATTTTATCGTCTCTTGGTACAAACTAATAAAAGATATGGATCGCTTTAATTGTTAATTCGACTTAAACAGACCCGAGGGTCGACTTGTTACCAAAAGTGCGAGAGGTTGCTCACGAAAACACTGGAAAGTATGTCCTCTAGAATGCGCAAAAAACAGCCGATACTCCTAATGGGCAAAGAACACAACAATCTCTTTACGGGTCTGCCCTATAGGTCAGAACTAATTGAATAAAAAATTATCGTTGAGACACTTTTTTTGGTACTATTCATGTCCAGAGTTGTTTTTAGAGTCGTATTTAGAGTTTTTTATTTAGACTTGTTTCAAATTTAGTGTGTTTTATTACCCAGATAAGATGATGACTAAATGATTCTAAACTTTTCAAAAAAATTATAAATATGATCAGTACAGAAAAATGTTATGAACCAAAAATGTTATATGATTCCATCCCATTCTGTAAAAGATTTGACTATATTATAATTATATCGTAATTAAAAAAAAGTTATATTAATCAGTATTTACTTTTAATTTCAATACTTTAATACTTTATATATGTTTTAAAATTGTTTCTGTTTGATTAATACATTTTTTGGTTAAGAGATCAATTTAAAAAAAAAAAGTTAATGACCTATCCCATATAGAAATCTATAAAAGCTAAACCCCATTCCTTTATAACCACTAACAAAGTAATTTTAGGTAAAATAATTTTCTCAAATAACAATAATTAATCAGCCTTACAGTTATCTTCTCTAATTAGTTCACAACTAAATTGTAAGAAATTTTTCAATATACTAATATAATACTATTTGAATACTTAGTATATCTGAAAAAGTTAAAGCTCGGCTCTGTTACTTTGCAGGATTGGTGGTCGCGTAGTTTTATCCTTTCAATAAGTAAGAGAGGGATTCCAAGATTGATAGGTATATAGTTTTACCATTTTGAATCAATCAAATACCTCTAGGGAATAGGGATATTGCGAATGAATATTTCACGTTTATGAATTAAGATATCTCACTTTAATATGTATGCGTTGGTGGGTGGTTTTGGATGTAAAATTCAATGTGTTGAAAATAATTTTATGAAATTTTAATTCATATAAATGTTTGAATTCGTTATTATTTATTTTAATTTTATGTATTATATTAAATTAAATGTTTAAATATTTATTAGGTTGACAGGCGTATCTATTTCGAGTTGGTCGTGTACATCTATTAAAATATGTTTTTAACGAGTTTGTTTAAGATTTTATTTTAATAATATTGGATGTACGTTTTGATTTTTGACTCGGAGAATGGCACCACGCATTCGTTAAGGGAATTAATTGTTCCAATAATTGTACCCATGTGATTCCGAAAGTAATTGTTTATAATGAGAATTTTTGAAAGTTTTTCGGGTAGTTTTTCGGTCAAAATCCGGCAGCAATTTATTGGAATTGCAAGTTTTATACCTAGTTTTTGCACAATCAAAGCATTTCAAGGGTTTTTGAGGGTGCTGAATCCAAATATGCAGTTAAAAAACCATTTTGACTACAACAAATCAAGATTTAACCTCAATTTCTTCTGCCGGATTCGGTCACCGAAATCTCCAAAAAATCGCATTATAGACAACTCCATTCTGAAATAGATACACAACCAACCAATGCTCTAAATTACACGTGCACTAATCTAGAAGGTTAATTTCCATGGAGGATAGAATTTGACTGAGTATGATATATTTTTGGTATTTAAATAGTATTAAGGTCTTTCCAATATAAATGTACAAATCCGTTTTATTAAAATTTGCTGTCTCAAAACATTGTGGGAAACATAATGTTTCGATAAATTATTATTTTTTAAATATAATTATATTATTTAAGTTAACAAGGCATCTTTTATTGAAAATTGGTGGGTTATTATCAATTTCGTTTTTTTGATATTTTATCTCTTAATTATAAACCAAAGAAGGTTGTATAATCTTTCAATTCCATTTATATTAATCGATATAATTTTGAAGGTTAATTAAGGCCGTAAACTCTGTGTTGTTTTGTATTCAACAATACAATTTAATATTTATAATTTTTTATTTATGAAATTAAGAAATAGTATCAAACTATATTTATTTAATTCACAATACTAATAAATTAAATTATTATGTAATAATTCAATAACAATTTATTTTAAATCCAGGATTTGGTCTTTAGTGCTATTAATTAAGAAAGATAGGAATTATATTATGAATATGTACAGTCAGATTCAAATGATATGGTAATATAATATTTAATTTGTGAAATGACAAATAATCTAATTTTGAATGGTAGGATGCAAATATCTTTCATCTTCTTTTAATATCTTTAAATTTATTCAATTTTCTTCAAATTATTTTGAATTCAACTTATTCTATTCTATTTAATTTATTGATGTAACACCCTTTTGTAAATTGTAAATGTTATGTTTTAACATAAATGACTTGGTAAAGTTAAGGGCCAGCTAAAGGTCTAAGATGTCTAGTAAAACATAAATGTTATTTTATTTATTTGAATGAATAATACAAGTCGTTGTCAACCATAAAATTATGGGGAAAAATGCTACAACAAGGTTTCATTCGCCACACTTAGAAGACACTAATTCCTCTCCCAAGAGACAAATCATCTCAGTTGGAACAAAGGAGCCAAGAGGGTGAGATGGAAGAAAACCTGAAACAACCTTGGAGACTTGGTACCTAATGGAAGGAGGTCCAAGAGAGGACAAACAAGATGATGTTGAGGGTTGGCATGACTCTGCTAGTTAATGAATCCTTAAGCTTGAGGGTGACTAGTGGGATCCTTATGACATAATTGTGAGTCTGAGTTCCTAGGTTGGACTAAAAAGGACTTGATGCCTCCACAAAGATCTATTTGGGTCATGGTTAAATAATTGTTCTGGAAGGAAACCCATTCGGAGGGAGTCCTATTGTGTAGACACAAAACCCATTGGTTGGGTGGAGCATTTTCTTTCCTCAGTTAAGCAAAGATAAGAAAATATAAGTATTGATCTGTGACTTATGATAATTGATTGTTTCTTGTTTGAAAAGGAGTAAACCTAACTAGGTTGAAACATATTTCTTTTATGAAACTTCGTGTATGGCTGCAGGTTACCATATATTTTATGAAATTATTTAAGCTAGTGGAATAGGTGAAAATATAAGTATTGATCTATTACTTATGATAATTGATTGTTTCTTGTTTGAAAAGGAGTAAACCTAGCTAGGTTGAAACATGTTTCTTTTGTTTTTCATATGAAACTTCGTGTATGGCTATAGGTTACCATATATTTTATGAAATTATTTAAGCTAGTGGAATAGGTTATTTTCAAGCTAAACTGGTTAAACAATAGCTCAAAAATTGAAGACTATTGACCATCTGAAATTATCTTGCCATCTCAAATTATGTTTAAGTTGTATCAGTAATAGTAATATTCATATAAAATAAAGAAGGTTATAGTGTTAAAGTAACACCCTTGTTTTAATTAAAACAATTAGTTTTTTTTGTTTACTATTATTAGTGGTTAACTAGGGATTGAGACGAATTGACTATGGTTGGAAAAAAAAAGAATTTTTAAATAAACAAATAAAGTTGTTGTTTCCATTGTTGAAAAACATAATGGCTCACATAAGAGTAAATGATACTTGTCAAAATATGAGAGGGATCATATTCAAATTAAATTTCCTAAATTAAAAATATGTTGATTTATATTACTCCCACCGTGGGAGTTTGAGGACAAAAGGATTGCAAAGGGAAAACCAGGCTTTTTCTTTTAGGAAAGAAAAACTAAAATGCCTGGGCTAAGGGGATGTAGATTCCCATAAGGTAAGACGTTGCTAAGGGAAATTTTGTGGAAAAGATAATGTTAAATAGACATTATCAAGGCTCAATAGGGGATACTAATACCTGACAAAGTTATCATAGCTTAGGTGGAATGAGATTTGATTCAAGGTTGGGTGGATGGTGTTGCAGGCCATAAATTTTCCACATATTGGAATACTGGTCAGAGGTTTCTGTACTCACTGTGAATTTAATTTTTATTAGTACTTATGTTGTTGGGATGAAATTTTCATAAGTTGTTTATCCTAGTTACTATGAATATCGGTTGTATTATGTCCACATTGAAGGTAGGAAATAAATTTTAGAGTAAGTACTCGTATTAAGTTATAGGAGTCCTAATATTCTGTCTGTACCATGTAGAATGCATGACAACTAGTTTGTAGCTGAATATAATAGGAATATGTGTCTTACACACCTACTATATGAATCATGGTTGTCATTTATTCATAACCCACTCTTATAACACCAATACGGATCTTGGGGGAGGACGCCAAGATCTGAAATTTTGAAATGGAACAAAGACAGGAAAACACACAATAAACAAAAGCACAAATAAAATTCTATTGAAATAAATAAAAAAAGGAAAAGCTACATTGTGATAGACGATCTATCCTTTTACAAAATGTGACTTGTTACTTATAGACATTTTCAGCTACAATATGATAGGTAAATCCAATTTGTAGGTAAATAACAGGGGTGAATTAATTACATAGGTGGATGCCACTTACAATACCATGGGTAAATTCCATGTGTAGATAAATACCATGTTTTAATGAATAGCGTGGTTCAATTCCACTTTGCATTCTGATCACTGTGATCCCACCCTATCAAATGAACCCTTAATCTCCCTAAAATACCTAAATATAAAAAATTCCAACTTGGAAGCATATTTTCAATCACCCTCTATATAACTCCTCCTTTCCATGAAATATCCTATAGGAACAACAAATTTCATCTATCTTTCTTCACAACCTTCCATAGTGCCAATCATTTGTACCCACCCTATTAAAATTAAAGTGAAAATAAATCATTTGTGCATCCCAATCAGGGTGTTGATCACTCTAAGAAATTTGTTTATCTTCCTAAGTTTACTAGCAATAATATTTAAAGTAGTTATAAATTATTATTTTTTAATGGTTGATTTCCTTCCACTTAATTTACCACTAGATGAATAGGTAGCTCCTAACACAATCCATCATAATACCTCTCATGTTTTAATCATGGGAAAAGATTATAGGGTATATTATCCTCCTCAATTTATATGTGTGAACTTGTATTCAAATATGACATCCCACCAAATATTACCCTCATTCATTATGTAATTACTTTCCAAAAAAAGATAAAATGATCATTAAGACCCTTGTATATCCCCTCTAACATTTTTATTAACTAGATCCAATCCAATTTATTGCTAAAAATATTGCAAAAAATGTAGGAAGAGACAAGTTGGTAGGGTAATTGTTATTAGAAATATTATTTGAAGAAATGCCTTCCCTTGAAACATAAAAGTGTGTTTATATCTTGCTAAAACATTACTCAGTATTATTGTTCTTCTCATCTGACCTACTAGTTCATTTCTCACCTCCTTTATGAACCTTGCTCATTGAATCCTAACTCTTTGATATAATTCTTGAGGGGATATTAAACATCAAATTTGGTGTAATCATGATCATCTCATTTTCGATCTAGCCATGCATCCCCCTTGGATATAATTAATCCCTTTCAATTCTTTTATGCATTTATGTGTGTATGTATCCTTCTTAGGCCAATAATACAACTAAAATCCCCCTTTCTCTTATTGGAATAAGTTCTCTCAAAATTCAATTAGCATTCCTTGACTAGATGACCACAAGTCTGGTATTCATGACACCTAGATAGAATAAATCCATAATATAACCCATGGAAATGCTGAAAAGAACAATATTCAAATTGTATCTCTTATTCTTATCCTGAAATCAAATCAAGGAATATTAAAATTCTATGCATTACCATTAATCCTATTTGCTAAAAAGAAATATCCATAATGATAAATCCCCTAATTGTTTTCCAATATCTAAAAATATTTCAAGTGATCAAAAATATATTGGTAAACTAGGAATATGAACCTAAATATTCTTTGTTTCAGCCCTTTCCTATTGAGCACCAAGGAGACAGTTCCAAGGTTTCATAACTACGAATTTGAAATATAAGCACCACCCTCCCTTTTCTAATTCATTGGAATTTAGGGAAATTTTAAGGTTAAAATTGGGCCTCAAAACAAAACATTTACTAACAAGATTAACTTTTAAAGACCCAGTAGGGTTAAAGATGATGACGTTATCCAAGGGTAATGTAACAACCGTAGTAAAAAATTCCATGTAATAAAGTTAATAAAGGGAAAACAATAATAAGGTGTGTATGATATATTTAATAATAAAATATATATATATATCATACATATATATAAATGGGGAGAAATCATCCAAGTGAAGCAATAACTATGTAATAGTCAAAATATAATAGGTACAGTTATGCATATAATTATATCATGTATACTTAAAAAAATTAATATAAAGTGTATAATTCCAAACTTTATAATTCCAAAAATAAATCATTTAGATAATTGAATGAATAAAGGAATAAAGTCTTTGCACTGTAGTTAAATATATATTAACCCTGTCTATGTCCCCTTGTAAACTATATGTGAACTAAAGACTTTCAATAATAGATGCTCACCTAGAGAATAAGGAGTCTTGGAAATAAAAAATGACAAAGACCGAATATCTCTTATGAGTACAAGGATCAAGCTCCTTAGTTGTACTGGAAAATACCATTGCTTAAATATCCATATATAATGAACAAACCCATATACACTAAAGCAAGGTTTACCAAACTTGTAGAATGTCAGAGTCTTCAGGAAAGTACCATGAATTTAATGTGCTAAGCACATAAGGGATAGAGATAATATTACTATCGATTTTTTATATAAAAAGAAAATTGTGAGAAATTTAGGTATATAACACTAGGTTATGAACAACATTGAAATATTTTTATGTTATTCATAAACTCCATGTGTCAGTTTGGTTTAAAGCATGGGAAAACTTATAAACATGATTCATATTGGATTGTAAAAATTGCAACAAATGGACCACACCTGTATATAATATTATATATTATATATATGTAGTATGTATGGTATGTATGTAGTATGTATGTATGTATATGATTATGACTAAGCTCCTGTAGATAACCTAAAAAAAAATATCAAAAAAAAGTTATGTAAAGAACTTTAAGGGTTGACATCTTTAAAAAAATTCAATTATACCTTATTCCAATCATATTTGAGTTTTTTAATTGAGCATTAAGATACAAGGAATTAATTTAAATACTTGGATATGCAAGTAAATTTAGGAAAGTTTATACATTATATAGAATTATAGAAATGTTATAATATATTATTTTTTGGTATATTAATTTCCAATACATGTAACTTATGTCATGTTATTACTAAGCTCTTCTAGATAATATGAAAATAAATAAGATTGAATAAAACTTATTTGTGGTTTACGAGACATATTTTAAAATTAAATAAAACTTATTTCAATCCTATTTGTGTTTTTTAATTCAACCTTAAGATAAGGAATTGATTGAAATAGTTGCAAGAATTAACCATGCAATGCTATATGGGTGGGTGGAAAAAAATTCCATATATAGATTTCTGATTATAATATGGTTGACTTTAGAATTCAAATAATTTATTATTGAAATCATTGTAATAAAATACATTGATTGCACTAAATTCACTTTATAGAAGTCAATATGAAGCATATCTGTAATTCTTTCCATGCTTACTATTAAATTGATAAATTATATATATTTCAGTGACTTGCGTCATGTAGTAAGATAGTAATTTTTTTGATAGTTTAGCAGACATCCTTTAAAATTGAATAAAAATTAAATTTCAATATTCTTTGTTTTCTTTAAATGAACCTTGAGATAAGGAATTGATTGAAATACTTGGATAGCCAAGTAAATTTATTAAATTTCATTAAATTATATAAAATTATCGAAACATAAATTAATTGTTTAAATTAACATACATTGATCGCACTAAAAGACACTTTCTTTAAGTCAATGTGAAACATATTGTTAATTATTTCTATGTTCAATATTAAACTAATGTAAATGATGAATTTTAGTTCATTTTAAGTATTAAAGTGACTTGCATCATAATATTGAGAATGTACTTATTTTCTGAGTCTATGAAACTAGAAATCAAAATTGTTATTATGTAAAAATTTACTTCTTGAATGTTCTTAATTGAAGGTCTTAAAATAATGAATTGATTGAAATATTTGGACAACCTAGTGAATTTAGAACATTTCATAAAATTACATAAATTTATAGAAACATATCATTAATTTTTTTTTGCTATATTAAATTAAAATTTACGTATGGCTACTTGCTCTTGTAGATGAAATCAAAAGGAAAGAAATTGAATAAAACTTATTTGAATTCTTTACTAGACATATTTTAAAATAGAATTTAAAACATGAATTTCAATCCTATAATTTGTTTTTTTAATTGAACCATGATCTCTTTTAGTTCATTTTAGGTATCAAAGTGACATGCATCATAGTAATATAACACTTGTTTTCCTAGTTTATGAAACTAGAAATACAAGTTGTTAATTTCTTTAATAAAGGGTATACTATATAGATTTTTTTTAAAACTAGGGAAATAATAAAATAGATCCATAAACTGAAATTTAATGAACATCCATAAACAAGATTAATAAAAATCCATAAAATAAAATGTAATGAATATATAAATAAATTGTCCATATGAAAATATATAAAATATATCCATAAACTATCCATGTATTGAAAATATATATTTTTTCGTACATATCACATGTGAATGTGCCCTATGAAATGGGCTTCAAAATATAAAAACTGCACACTCTATAACCCTCATTAGAACTCCTATGTGAGTTCCACTGCCAAAAGTCAGTGTCCATAATTTGGTACTGCAATATAAAACATTCAAATTCAAATTAATTAGATCATTATTTGTGAAAAATAAACAATATCTAAATAAATGATTGTGAACCACATTTAATTACGTATGAATCTACTAATCTCATTCATGTGAAAATGAAATTCAGGTAAGATGGGGGTCTAATAAATCTAGTTTTGGTGTTCCCATTCATGTGGATCAATGATTACGTAGAGATGCTTCATTCAATGGACCTTTGACATGCCACGTGTGTGTGAGGCATACTAAACAGTACCCTTAATTTGAATACGTATTAGAAAATAATCTTAAAAATCAAATTATTTAACCCTGTACCAATACGAACCTAATACACCTTCCCAAAAACCCTACTTTCACTAGATATCATAGGTATCAATTTTTTCATTAACATTTTTTATAGCCCTTAGCATCTTTTCATTAAATTTGAGCTACATTTTTTATACCCGCCAAAAACGCTTTGACCCCTATGCATCCCCAATATAAATTAATGTACATGATGTATTTTAGTTCATTTTAAGTGTTAAACTGACTTCCATCATAGTATTAAGAATCTACTTATTATCTTATTCTATGAAATTAGAAATCAAAATTGTTATTCTGTAAAATTTTACTTCATGAATGTTCTTAATTGAAGGTCATAAGATAATGAATGATTGAAATATTTGGAGAACCTAGTGAAGTTAGGAGAGTGGCATAAAATTATAGAAACATATCATTAATTTCTTTTGGTATATTAAAATCCAATTTACAAATGACTTACATCATGTATAACTACTTCTCCTGTAAATGACCTCCAAAGAAATAAAATTGAATTAAAATTATTTGAATTATTTATGAAACATCTTTTAATATTGAATTCAAAACTTAAATTTCAACCCATAATTTGTATTTTTTTAATTGAACCATGATATATTTAGTTCATTTTAAGTATCAAAGTGACTTGCATAATTGTAATATTTCACTTATTTTCTTAGTCTACGATACTAGAAAAAAAAGATTTAATTTTTCAATAAAGATATAATATATAGATTTTTTTTTAAACTAGTGAAATAATAAAATAGATCCATAAACTAAAATTTAATGAACATCCATAAACAACATTAATAATTATCCATAAATTGAAATATAATTAATATATAAATAAGCTTTCCATATGGAAATATGTAAAAATATATCCATAAAATGTCCATGTATGAAGATATTCAATTTGTGTACATATCACATGTCAATGTGTCATATGAAATGGGCCTGAAAATATAAAAACCATCCAATCTAGAACCTTTCATTACAGCTCCTATGTGAGTTCCACTACCAAAATTAAGCGTTAAGCGTCCATAATTCGGTAATGGAATATAAAACATTCAAATTAAAATTAATTAGATCATTATTTGTACAAAATAAAGAATATGTAAATAAATGATTTTGAATGAGATTTAATTACATATGAATCTTCTAATCTTATTCGAGTCCAAATGTAATTCATGTAGGATGGGGGTTTGATCAATCTAGTTCTGGTCTTCCCATGAATGTGGCTCAACAATTATGTAGAGGGGCTTCACTCAATGAACCTAAGACATATCACATGTGTTTGAGGCATATTAAATCATTCCCTTAATTTAGATACATATTACAAAATACCTCTAAAAATCACATTATTTAACCCCCTACAATTACGAACCCAATACACCTTCATAATTAAAAAAAAACCATACTTTCACTAGATATCATAGGTATCCGTTTTTTCATTAACATTTTTTACACCCCATTATATTTTTTCATTAAGCTTGAGCTCCATTTATTATACCTATCAATATAAAAATCCTTTAGACCCTATATATCCCCCAATATATTTTGTAATTTTTTCCTCAATACATATTGCCCAATATGAATGCAAGTGATATGGTATTTCTCCCCTAGCGAAGCCCCTATGTGATTGGGGCATGACTCAATGGACCCACATCATCAATTGCGATTTACCCAACATTCCCATCATGCATCCACATAATTGCAACATTGACACCTCTTCATATGGGTCTATGTACATAATGGAAAATAAAAATTATAATTAGTATGTGAACTAATTAGCACATGTATATAACTTTAAAAAATTAAATGTTGAAATATTAGGAATATTGTGTCTAGAAAAATACACTCTACAGATAGAGACAATCCCTCTAGGTGAATGAATGGGTTTAGAAACAAACTAACATACACTTTCCTAGTTTATGTTTAACAAAATGCAGAGAGAAGGAGAAACATATCTTGCTTTGATGCTAATAGCTTGATCCTTGAAGATGGTTTTCAATATTTCATTGTGGGCATCGCTCCTTAATCATTGTTCACATCCAACTAGCTACAAAGAAGATCAAATTAATATGCAAGATATAAGAGGATATATGGCACACATCAAACGTAAACTACTTAACATATCAAGGAACAATAATCTAATGACATAAACATTTACACAATTATGAAAGGTGAACATCAAATGTATATATTAATAAGCTAAGAAGGGAAGCATATAACCTATTCCTTGATGTTGGAGACCTCCTTTTGGTGGATGTCCATGTCCAAGAAAAGACTCTTCAAACACTACTTGTCTAAGATAGAATGGGTAGCATGTAGGCATAATCTCAACATAGGGATGCAGAAATCAATGACCAACCATTTGGAGATGGAGGTGAGTGAATTTGTAGGAAAGGAGAGGGAGTTATGGATCCAGAAAAGAGGGAAGAAGGTCCACATATCAAGGGGAAAGCCGATGATGATAATATCAAGAAGTCCAAATGAGAGAGCTTGAATATATCAACAATAATCAATATCCAGCTCGTTGTTACTGAAGGTTCTAATGGGCGAAGATTCTCCTATTTTTTGGGAAAACTTGCCAGAAGAGGTTCAATGTGAGTTTTCATATAAGCACTCATGCTGGTAGTGTGAGTATATATCTGAGCAACCTTCCATTAGCATGGGATGGTAGTGGAGAAAAATGAGTTGATGCCAAAATTGGGGTTTTTAGGCAACCTTCTTTAGATTGAATTGAGGGCAGTTTTCCTTTCATTCTTCAGGGAGAGTTTGGTCATATATCATGATGGATATGTTGCACAGTAGTCAACATTTTGGCACTTTAGCATATCGATAGGAAGTGAACAGGAGGTGTGAAAAAATATTGTGTAACAATTAATAAAAATGTTTACCTTCACATGAGTGTCTTGAAGCACTAGAAGTGGAGGTGGAGGTGGAAGTGGAGGAGAAATTAGAATCCATTGAAACATACACTGGTGGTGGCTACTTTGGTTGATCAACTTCCACCATAGATGACCTCAAAAACTCATCCATGTAGCCAAGATGTGTCTACATCTTATAATGAAATTATTAATATAAATGTAATCTAATATGAACTTATTAATTTATATAAATAATATATAATCTAAAAATAAGAGTAAAATTTTTTATACATATGCACCTGGCCTCGGTCACATGGTTCTTGCACCCTCCAAGTGTGACAGATGGCATCATGTCACATACTTTCTTATGAAAAAACTAGTAAGCAAGTAAACTCTTGATATATGCATCCTCATATAATGGAACTGGTACGTCAAGAGGAAATGATGGTGGTCCACTCATCTTTGCACACAATGTGACTTTCACATTGGTTGATGTTGTCTTTATGCTATGTGCAATGGTATGCCTAGTCTCAACATTAAGCTGGGATGACTCCTCTAGCTTTGTTAGTAGTAATACCCCCTTTGTGCATACGTAAATATTCTTTATTGAGAATGAACATTTTTAGTTGTGATGGCTAGAAAGCCATAGTGAACTTAATTTGAGATAAGTATGGTGATGTAAAAAAATTTAATAACAAAAATAAAGTGGATATTTTCTTAGGAAGGAACACTTGAGTTAACGAGATCATTACCCAAATCCTAGAACTAAAATGGATGGATGAGATTAATACAAAGTTCCCTCAAATTATCCTAAAAAATAGCTAGGGGTTACATGATTAGATTTAATATGATTGGAAGGAAAAATATATTAAATCATGCAAGTTTGGAAATAACACTTAGTAAGGGTGACTAAAGCATCACAAGAGCAAAAGGGGGGCTTAATGGAAAAGGGAATATTCTTTTCCGAAAATAGGAAAAGAACCTAGGCTATTGGGTTGGCAGACCCTAGAAAGTGGGACGTTGCTAAGGAAGGTCTGTTAGGGTAGTAAGATATAAAAATAATCATTCGATAATCAAAAGAGGTTATTGATTCTAGGGTAATAAGATCTCAGCTCGGGGGAGAAGCTGTGGTTAAAGGTTCATGGTTGGGTAGAAAATTTTTCATTCAAAGCAAATGAAGTTGGTTGCTATTAGATATTCTGGTTTTTTTATTTAAAATATTATTTCTTTTATCCTATGCATTAGGTGTTTTGAAATTCGTTCTGTTTAGTGAAAATTGAATATTTTGTTTTGTAATATAACTATGTTTATAATGATTAATTTTGTTGCGTGCTATATGCATTTGTAGAGATGATTTTTTTGTTGCAAAATGAGCTCGGCAAAATTGTTTGTTCCCTCCCCTAATCCCAATTTGACTTTGTAGCACTGTTGTTTCAAGTAGTATAGCAAGAATCCCCCTCCACAGCCATGAGGTTGGGCAGACCCATCAAAGAAATCCCACGGCTGCGATCTATCAACTTGTCCAAGGACCGAGATTTTGCGAGTGTGGGGTTTTTCCTCTTTTGGGATGTCATCATAGGTTGCCATAGCCTTTGCAATGAGAGGTGCCCATCGGGCGGATTCGTTCTTGGATATATATATATATATATATATATAGTAAACGAGAAGATATCAATTTGGAATAAAGTAACTATGCTTACTGGTCTCATGCCAAATTGGGATTTTTGTCCCTTAATTATACCCTACTCCCTAGAAGAGGAAAGAAATATATAATAAACGAGAACAACCAACACTAGAGTGGTAACTATAACATAAGAGATTAAACAAAACAAATTTTGTTGGACAACAAAAATCTTGTTCAAATAAATTTCTAGAAAGTAGAGAAAACTCCTCAAGTGTATCGATTCTGATCATTAAATCATTAAATCATCATTCAATAGGAGTTGTTGAAAAGAATTAGGTAAACAGAAAATAGGCATCACTCTAAGCCAGATCATTGCAAGCTCAAGCAGGTGAAAAGTCTCATCCATAAGTTTTACATAAACCCATCACTAGAGTAGACACATCGAACCAACTTGTATTAATGTGAGTAGTGTTAGTTTGATGGACCATTTTTCATGGTGCAATAATCATAAAAAGCTAGGTGTGAATATGACCTCCATACATCTTAAAGAAGAAAACAACAGGGAAATACATTTATTAAATCCAGTGAGGCAGATTTCGTGAAGAGAAACAAGGGATAAATTCAACTAAGTTAACCCAAAGGCTTACCTATTAGATATGGAAATGTCTAATTCTCACCCTCTTCCATCTGTGGAAGGATTAACAGAAAACATAATTTTTAAATTTTCCTTCATCAAACAAAAAAACCAACGAAATTTTTACATTGCGACAAAAAGGTAAAAATAACATAAGGTGGCAACAATGTTTTACTACCAGAGAGAGGAATTGGTTGCCTGAATACAGAAGGAATTTGCAAGAAAAAGAACCCATGAGACTTCACCAGTTAAGACTCCTTTTCCCTATAGCGATTTCAAAAAAAAACATGAGGTTTCATATGAGAACCATAATGAAAAAGGATTAAGGCAGATATAGAAGAATGAAAACCAAATTCAATAGAAAATAGTTTTTACCTCTGTTGTAAAAGGGCCAATTATTAAGTGCACTGAGTTCTATGGTTTGTGAGTTCAAAACCAACGCACATCATCTCATGTGGTGTAGTGAAAAAGGTTTGGGTGTACATAGAGACATTATGAACGAGGCACGAATGCCATCTAACCAGTACCCACATCTCTGAAACAATAACTGAGACACGAAAGTGGGATTACCCTACATCGATTCCACTTCCATTTTAAGCTCTTGAAGTCATGTAAAGATAAGAATAAATGGAAAAATTATAGAGGATAAACCTTTAATGGTTTTAGGGCTTGGATAGTTAAAATTTGATCATTGGATCACCTTGTTGCATCTAGGTCGTTCATGAGAATTAATGTATACAATCCCATGTGAAAATTATATGGCATTTACTGAGCTAAATTGAAATGGTTCGATATTCATTGGCCTAGATACCTGATTTAATATTGACCCTATGAGTGACATCAGTTAAAGATTTATAAATAAAGGTATTACAGACTCATGTGTTGGTGTGTGTTCTGTCATATTAGATTGCCAATACATAGACAAATAAATGGAAAGACAACAGATAAATACAGTAAGAAAATACAAGAACGAAAAAGTTTAATAAGGAGTTCACCCTATCTTCCATGGCTACATCTCTGGTCCAGCTTCCAGCGGTGGCCTTATTTTATTGTGTCCTCGAGCAGAGAATTACAATGCAGGGACTCAATGTGAGTTCTCCTGAAGCAAGTTTGCTTGGCAGGGTGGTTCTTGGATTCCCCAAGCCACTTGAGTACATAAACTTCTTCTTCCTACCAGCTCTCTGACCTTCTGGTCTACAATGGAAAGAGCCCAATGTGGTGCTCAGACCAAACAGATCCTCTATGGGATGGCTTGAATCTTCAAGCTCGCTTGTGCTCGATGTTGCCGCTGGTCAGCTCGGCCCTCTGTCCTCTTTCCACTTTTCTTTACCACATTCTTCTCTGGTTTCTGCCTCTCTGTGTTCAATCCTCCTCTTCGAGTACTCTGACTTACTGACTTCCTTATGTATTATGTCTATCTGTTCATGGCTTTTAGTAATTCGTCTCCAAGACCGTTCGATTCCTCTTATGCCTCTGTCGATTCACCTTCTACAGTTGTGCCTTGGGTTCCATGTTCAGCATCATCATCAACGCTCAGTGGGTGGCCACATGTCCTCCTCTAAATGACACCAACCTTTTTCATTGATTCATTTCTTCAATTACCTCGTGGATGAAATCGTTCCTCCACTGTGGTGGTCAAACGGACTCCAAAACTTTCTAAAACGTGGTGTATTCCCTTGTCAATTCCACTTCCTCCATTGAGTGCAATCTGAGCCTTCCGATCTGGGTCCCCCAGATCCAATGCAATACGCACATTTTGCATGGTTGACTAGCTCGACCTTTAGCGTGCAATCAACAACGGTTTTCCCTCACCTTCGCTTGCCATGCGTCAATTGATGAATGGAATCACTCTGCTCTGTTCCAAAACCTCTTACCGTTTGAGGGCACCCCAATCAAGACCACCGATTTCCAAAGCGCGGGTCCCAACTTTGTACTTTCAGTGCGTTTTCCTTTCCTCTTGCAGTTCTCTAGCTTCCCATGTGTCCATGTGCTTGGGCTTCCTCCTTCACGACCCTGTTTAGCGAGTGATGTAAGATTAGTGCTAGGCGCTAATCGCGCATCAAAATCCACCTCTGTTCCTCAATCCAAGGCTCCTAGGGGCTTGTTTGGCCTCCCACATAGTCTCCATGGACCTCGGTCAATGTGCTTTGACGTAGGTGCTCCTTGTTCCACGCTAGCTGCCATTACCACTAGTTCAAGGTGTTTTTGATCACTATTTTGAATTCTTTAGATATTTGTTCTGACCTGATACAGTCATGGTTCTTTTATAGTCTTCTATGGATCCAATTTAGATCACGGCCTTCCCACTGAAAAAGCTTTTGGACCACCAAAAGTTGGTTTTCTTTCAAACATCGACTAAGTGAGGATATGGATTTCCCACTTGTCCAATATAATTCCACTTCACACTGCTTGGCTTCGAACCTTTGAGCCCAATCCCGAGGTACTCAACATCTCCTATGTGTATTTTCCTAACCTTCCTATCCAAGACTATGTCTTCCTACATTTCATTCAGATATTCAGGTAGCAGGTCATTAGTAGAAGGAAGTTGACTTTGCTCTTCAGGATCCTCAACCATTGAAGGTTCAAACAATCTCAAGCAATTTGCATTTACGACTGAGTAGATGTTCATGTAAGCTGGGAGATTAAGGCGAAAAGCATTTTCACCAATCTTCTCAAGTATCGTGAAAGGCCCATACCTACTGGGTTTAGCTTTTTACCTTCACCTTGCATCCTATCATTGCTGATATACAGCTAGACCTAGTCTCCAACTTGAAAACTATGCTCCATCCGATGCTTGTCATGCCTTGCCTTGTATTTGGCTTGGCTCTTTTCTAGCTATTCCTATATTGCCTGGTGGATCTCCTAGATCTGTTCAATGAACCTAGTTGCCTTGTCCACATCATTGTTTCCATGAATTGTGGTATCTTTAACAAAGAAAACATCCAAAGGAGACCTTGGTGTGAAACCAAAATAGGTCTCAAAAGGAGATCTCTGTGTAGAAGAGTGCTTTGCTCTATTGTAAGCATGTTGCACATAACACAAGTGTTCATCCCAGAGTTTAGGATGTTTGCTACAATATCCTCTGAGTAACTGGATTATTGTCTTGTTTATTACTTCTGTATGTCCATCGGTTTGTGGATGAAAAGTTGTTCTTTTCTTCAGTTGGGTGTCCATTAGCTCCCATAGACTTGACCAAAACTTCCCCACAAATCAGGTGTCTCAATCAGATACAATAGAAGTGGATAATCCAAAATGAACCCAAACATGTTCAAAGAATGGTTTTGTAGTTTGTTCAGTTGTAATATGTTTATTACAAGGTATCAATATACACATTTTCCTAAACCTTTCCACAACCACATATATATGATCATGCCCTTTCGTAGATTTAGGAAGTCCTCCAACAAAATCCATGGAAACACTTTCCCAATGGGGATAAGGAACTGGTAATGGACTGTACAAGCCTAGTTTTCTATTCTTGGGCTTGCTTTTAGCACACATAGTACACCCTTTTACATATCTAGAAAGTGTCTCATTCATTTTTGGCTAATAACAAAATCTTTGCATCTGTGCAACTATTTTACTTACCCCAAAGTGACTTGATATAAGACAAGTGTGTGCTTCTCTAATTATCTTTACTCTTTTAGTCTGTGGAATGCAGAGTTTCCCACAATGATATAAGATTCAGTCCTTCACATGGTAATCCAATTCTTCTACCTTTTTTCCTTGACTCAAAGTTCCATATACATCTTTAAAATCTATATCTTGAGGATATTGTTCAATGTAACTTTCATGTAGTACAAAATTATGCTTAAGTATAGTAGATTTATTTATAATAGTTCTGGGCAACATGTCTGCAACTTTGTTGTGTATGCCGTTTTTATATTTGATGACTAAATGAAACTTTTGTAGAAACCCATCCACCTGTAGTGTCTTGATTGCTGCAACTTAGTTTGAGAATGTAGTTATTGAAGTGGTTGATGATCAGTATGTATTACTGTCTCTTTTCCCATTAAATAATGTTTCCACTTTTTCACACTTTGAACTAATGCATACAATTCTTTATCATATGTAGCATAGTTAACTAGTGCAAGATTAAAAATCTCAGAATGATAACATATAGGTTTATCGTGTTGTGTCAACACTGCTCCCATGGCATAGTCACTGACATCAATTTGGATTTCAAATGATCTTTGTAGATCAGGTAGTGCTAGTACAAGTGATGTACTAATCTTTTCTTTCAATGTGTCGAAGGCTTTCTGATGTTTTCCTCTCCATTAAAACACCTTGTTCAATCCTGTCAAAGCATGTAAGGGAGCTGCAACTGAGGAAAAGTTAGAGATGAACTTCCTCCAATACTGTGTTGCTCCTAAGAAGCTTCTCGCTTCTGTAGCAGACTTGGGTTTAGGCCAGTTTGCAATAACTGCCACTTTAGAGGGATCTATTTTCAATTCACCACCCCCTACTATATGACCCAAATAATTTAGAGATGTTTTTCCAAATTCACATTTTGAGAGTTTAACATAAATTTTTTCTCTTTTCAAAACATCTAATGTCTGCTTAACATGCTTGAAGTGTTCTTCCCACATTTTACTAAAAATTAGAATGTCATCCAAATACACAATAACGAAATCATCAAGAAAAGGTTTGAGTACATCATTCATTAATCTCATGAAAGTAGCAGGGGCATTGGTCAAGCCAACAGGCATAACTAGGCACTCACACAATCCCTGCTTTATTTTGAAAGCAACCTTCCATGCATCTTGCTCTACAACTATGACCTGATGTTATCCATTTTGCAAATCTAGCTTGGTGAAATAAATAGCTTCCTTTAATTGATCTAGAAGATCATCTATGCGAGGAAGGGGATAATGATTTTTTATTGTTATCTTATTTAGTGCTCAGTAATCAATGCACATACTCCATGAGCCATCTTTCTTTCTCACCAAAACGATTGGTGACCACATGGTGATGTGCTAGGCTTGATGAACCCTTTCTCGAGAAATTCTTGCAACTGCTTCTTGATTTCAACATTCTCTAAAGCATACAACCTGTACATTCCAATGTTAGGCAATGGAACATCTTGCTACAAAATAATATCATGTACTATTTCCTTTTTGGGTGGTAGACCTTCAGGTTCCTGAAATAGGACATCATACTCCGGAACAATATTTTCCATATCACCTTGATGTTTAGCATTACAACCCTCAAATACATTGATTTTATCAGGTTTCCTTTCCTTTAAAATGATTAGCAAGAATTGTTTGCATGAATTTATCATTCTTTTCATCTGCCCTCAATTTATGAGAGTATAATTATTCTTGAGCTTATGAGCTCTTACAAAATATTTGATTCCATCTTTAACAAGTAGATACTTGTTCTTAGCTCTATAGAAAGTAGCTTTTCTATCATACAAGTAAGGACTTCCTAAAACAATTCCACTTATATCCAAAGGAATTATGTTTAGCTCAACCTCATCTACAAATGTTGACCCAAAAGAAAACTTGAGTTTGCACTGTCTAGTCACTTGTAGTTGTGCTTTGTCATTCAACCATCATAATGGGTATGGTTTCTTGTGAGGTGTAGTTGCTAATCCCAATCTCTTTACAATTGCTTCAGAAATCAAATTTACTTGTGATCCGCTACCAAACAAAGTATCAATATTTTGATTTTTGGAAGTAACTGGAATATGGAAAAGCTCATACCTTTTTCTCTCATTTTCTTCATCAATAACAGATTGAGCAGAATTACTAGTAGATGCTTCAGAATTCATACCTTTTATATGTGTGGCTGCTATAGTTGTTTCATCTCCCGAGTCTGACCCAAAATCTTTCTGAATAGCTGCATCAGTCTTCTTCTTCTTGCCCTCGGACTTCTTAGTTCTTAGCTTTGGATGCAGAATCCAACAGTGCTCATCATCATGCCCATCCTTTTTATAGTGAGTGCATGAAGCTTTGCCTTTTTGTGCAGTGTTAGCCTTCCTTGATTTCCACTTCTGCTTTCTTTTCTCCTTGCTCTTACTTGCAGTGGGTTGGGATGGTCCCCCAACTTCTAGATTTCCATTCTTTCCTCTAGCTTCTAGATGAGTAGCTTGTACAAATACCTCATCTATACTAGTGGGATTAAACATGAGGATGGTATGCCTCATGTAGTTGTGTAAACCACTAATGTACTTCAAAAGAGTCTTCAGTGAGTCTAATGAGATCCCGAGAATCAATGCTCTTTTTCTAAATTCTTCAGTGTACCCTTGCACACTTTGCCCTTTCAACTGCCGAAGAGTTTGCCAACTCATCATGGATTGTTGCATGTAGGCCAATGGATAGAACTACTTTTTAATTCCAAAAACAATGTCCCTCCATACAGAGATGGTTTTACCATGTCTTTTCATGTCAGCTTGGGTTCTACCTTCCCACCAAACCAAGGTAGTGCCTCCTAGGCGTAGGCTTGCTAGCTGAATTTTTCTCTTGCCTGAGTCAATATTCTATACTCTGCAATACACATCAATTTATCTAATCCAATTATCCAACTTCTCAGCATTTAGCTCTCCATCATATATAGGCAAGTCAAATTTAACATCTAGCTTGATCAAAGATGCTTTCTTATTATGCACAGGGCTATTAGGAGGTGTGAGAAAGATTTTCTCTTTCCCCTTTCCTTTGGAGTGGTCATGGAAGTGAGACTCATGTTCTTCTTTATCTTGCTTAGAACCTGATGAGTCTTCCACCTTATGCTTTCTAAAGTCTCTGTACATTTCTTCTACCATAGATTTTATAGCTAGGAAACTTTCTATAAATTAAGGGTCTAGCCCCATAGAACCTTCCTCTGAAATTGTCTTCCAAGGATAGACTCTCCCAATTTCACGATTAGTTTTGACCAATTATCCTTCTCCTAATTTGAGCTTTGATCTAGTGAGCATTCAACAGCTACACCAACACGAGCTTGTCTAACCTTACAACCTAGAGCTCTGATACCACTTGATCTGATATTCATCCTATGAGTGACATCAGCTAATGATTTATAAATAAAGGTATTACAGACTCATGTGCTGGTGTGTGTTCTGTGTTATTGAAGTAATAGATTGATTAGATTGCCAATACACAGACAATTAAATGTAAAGGCAACAGAGAAATACAGGCCAAAGAAAGGATAGATGCGAAGTGCGTAGCGACGCAGGCCAAAGAAAGGAAAACTGCGTATCTGTCTTAAGATCTTCTGTTGACTGAAGTTTTCTGTTGATAAGGTGTTCTCGGTTCAGTTCTGTTATTGTTGATCTGGTTACTGCAACTGAATGTGTAATTTACATGTACTTGATGATCATTTGATGTATATGGATCTAGTTTGAAAATTTATGAAAAGTGGTCCTTGAAAAGAAGTAGGGGGTTGTAGCTCCCTTCCATAAGAGACTGGAAAACGAGAGAGAGTTGTAGCTCTCTGCAGGTTGCAGCCTGCGTACTGGTAAAGGACTGCACCAGTACAAGACCATTGTAAAGGGAGTTTCTAATTTGAAAGAAGATAGAGACACATTACAGCAGGTGGTTTTCACCCACATTGGGTTTCCACCCACATTGGGTTTCCACCTTATATCTGGTGTTCTTTGATGTGACTGTCTGTTTTTCTTGTTCATGTTCATTATTTTATGGTACTGATATGCAAAAATAATTCAAGGTGTAAATAAGGAAGATTTGGTAAAAGAACTAGATAATACTGATTCACCTCCCCTCTCAGTATTATTTTCAACAATTGGTATCAGAGAAGGTCCTTCTGAAAGAAGCTTGATCACTTGAAGGAAGATCTTTCATCATGAGCAACTACGAGAGGGAAGCATCTATCAGGCCACTGATCTTTGATGGGACAAACTTCAATTATTGGAAGGTAAGAGTTACTGCATATCTTCAATCTCTTGGTACAGATGTTTGGGATATCATAGAGACAGGCTACAATTTTCCTTCAGCTACTCCTACAGATGCGGCCGAAAAGAAGAAATATGAAACAAATTCTAAAGCAGTCAATACTTTGCTGGGATGCTTATCTCAAACAGAGTTTGTGAAAGTTATGCAATATAAATCAGCAAAAGAAATATGGGACAAGATTGTCTTGAGCTACGAAGGAGATGAACAGGTAAAGCGTGCTAAACTTCAAACTCTCAGAATTTAGTATGAGAATCTCAGGATGTATAATGATGAAAGTGTGGCTAATTACTTTCTTCGGGTAGATGAGATTGTTAATTGTATGAAAAATTTGGGTGAAGAAATAAGAGAGGCTATTGTGGTTGAAAAGGTTCTAAGATCATTGTCCCCCAATTTTGAATCTAAAGTGTCTGCAATTGAAGAAAAGGAAAATCTACGAATTCTTACTATGTCTCAGCTACATGGAATTCTAACTGCTTATGAAATGAGAAAGGGAGGTCCATCAGATAGAAGAGAAGCTTCTTTTAAGGCATCAGGCAAAGGAGATTATTATGAAGTAGGTCACGTACCACAAGAAGAAGAAGAAGAATCAAATTTTGTCAGAAATTTGCAAAGGGGTTCTGGAAGGTTCAGAGGTAAGTTACCTTTTAAATGCTTTGCTTGTGGAAGAGTAGGTCATTATGCTGAAAAATGTCCTTATAAGGATAAAGGAAAGGAACCTGCTAGATGGAACAAGAAACAGGGTGCAAATAAGAAAAGCTACTACACTCATGAAGATAGTGATGGTCTATCAAATAGTGATGAAGATGAACAAGGTAATGAATATAAACTATTAATGGAATTTGAAGATGATGATTATATGGATGCTATAGATGTGGATAACCTTTTTGAAGAAATTACTAGACTCAAGAGATGTATAGAAGAAAAGAATATGATCATTGATACTCTACAATTTCAAATTATGAAAAAGAAAAACATTTTGAAAAGTTAGAAGGTGAAATTGTTGCTCTTAGAAAAGAGATTGAGAAAACAAAAGCTATTAATATTAAGTTTATCAAAGGATCCGAAACTCTGGATGAGATTATCAATGTACAACGTTCTCCTCTAAACAAGACAGGTCTGGGCTATAATGGAGAAACTTCTCAAGCATCCACTTCAAGAAGTTATCTTGATGCAGCAAAAAGGAGTGAGCAAAATCACAATGAAGACTATCAGGTAAAGCAGGAACAAATTGCAAACAAAGGCTATCGGGGGCAATCTGTTTTAAGAGTGAACAAAAGTTACAACCAGCCATAGGTAAGGTCTTCTCATTTTGGTTCAAGAATGGATAACAATAGAGATTACAATCACTTGGCCGGTAGATTTGATAACCGCAGAAGTTTCTTCAATGGAAAATGTTTCTCTTGTCATAACTTTGGTCACAAAGCAGCTCAATGTGTTGCATATAAAACAATCATGACTAGAGAAGCTCAAAAACAAAAGAATATGACCAGAATTACAAAAAGGACCTATAACAACATTTCGGCTCTTGAAAATGATGTTGAATGTTCTATTTGCAATAACTTTGGTCATGAAGATTCTGAATGCAGGAGCAGGTTTCAGCAGAACAAGGAACAAGCCTCAAGCACCAAAACATGGAGAATAAAGGAACCACAAACAGAAAGATGTGGGATAGCATTTTATGCAGAAGGACAAGAAATCTATGGTACATTGACAGTGGATGTTCGAAGCATATGACACGTGATAAAGAAAAACTTGAGTCATACTCTGCTCTAGAAAAAGGAAAGAAAGTCTCTTTTGGAAATGATACTCCTGCAACTATAAAAGGAAAAGGCATTGCCCAGTTAAAAGAAAAGGTCAAGGCTGGAAATGTTTTGTATGTTGATGAATTGAAACATAATCTTCTAAGTGTCAGCCAGATGTGTGATCAAAGAACCGAGGTAATATTCAGATCAAATGGATGTCTTGTTCGTGACCTTGATACAGGTAAAACAGTGATCAAAGGCAAAAGAACTCCAAATAATCTGTACATATTTGAAGAAGGACAACAACAATGTTACCTAAGCAAGGATGATGAGCACTGGTTATGGCATCGGAGGTTGGGACACCTAAGCTTTTCACAAATAAGGAAAGCATGCAAATATTAGGCAGTTCGTGATCTTCCAGATATCAAAATTCCTGACAACACCATATGCAAATCATGTCAGTTTGAAAAACAGACCAGAACTAACTTTCCAGAGAAAGAAGGATCAGCTAGCATGCCTCTTGAGCTAGTTCATACAGATACATGCGGTCCGTTCAGTAAAAGAACACCTAGAGGAGAAGAATACCTGATATTATTCATTGACGATTTCTTCAGGTTTGTCTGGTTAGGACTTATGAAGCACAAAGATGAAGCATTCGAAAAATTCAAATCCTTCAAAGCCATGGCTGAAAAACAATCAGGTCACAAAATTAAGTGCCTCAGATCTGACAGAGGTGGGAATTTACTTCAAATGAATTTTTCGATTTCTGTGAAGAACATGGGATAAGAAGAGAATTCTCTACAGCAAGAACTCCTCAGCAAAATGGAGTTGTGGAAAGAATGAACAGAACAATTCAACAAATGGCCCGTGCTATGCTTCGAATCAGGGACTCCGGCCAACTTTCTGGGGTTGAAGCTATCATGCGTGCAGTTGTATTCTTAAACAAAACAAATTGTCCGCGGGTAAAACAGCACTCAAACTCCTCATGAACTCTGGAATGGTACAACTCCTTCGGTAAAAGACTTCAAAATCTTTGGGAGCAAAATGCTATATTAAGAATACTGAATGAGCAGCTTGGCAAACTTGAACCTAGAGTAGATGAAGGCATTCTTCTTGGTTACTTCTCCCAATTAGCAAAGCATACAAGTGTACAATAAAAAGACTAGGCAGGAATTGTTGAAAGCATTGATGTAGTGGTTGATGAGGAAAGGGTATATCCTAGACAAGTACATCATGAAGACATCGAAGAAGATGAAGGCTACCCTCAACAACAGAATGATGAAGAACCTCAAGAAGAACCTGAAGAAGAATCAGAGGAGCAGACAAGAATAGAAGAAAAGACTCCATCCAGATATGTTCAGAAGAATCATCCAGAATCTCAGATTATGGGCAGAAAGAAGCAGGTGTACAAACAAGAAGAACAGTTGCAGAAGCCTCAAGCTATTTGGCATTACTCTCCTCTACTGAACCACAAAATGTGAAAGAGGCATGCGAAGATGAATGTTGGATAAAAGCAATGGATGAAGAACTTGAGAAAATCGAAAGGAACAACACTTGGGAACTGGTTCTTAGACCAAAGGATAAGAATGTTATCGGAACAAAATGGGTCTTCAAAAATAAATTGAATGAAAATGGAGAAGTAATTAGAAACAAGGCCAGACTTGTTTGTAAAGGGTATGCGCAGCAGGAAGGAATAGACTTTGAAGAAACCTTTGCTCCTGTTGCAAGACTTGAGGCCATCCGAATGTTCCTTGCTCTCTCAAGTTTTCAAAACTTCAAAGAATTTCAAATGGACGTGAAATCAGCCTTTCTGAATGGAGACTTGGAAGAAGAAGTATACATTGAACAACCAGATGGGTTCATTCTTGGAAATTATCCAAA
>APFE030828081.1:5009-22102 GCA_000404065.3 Pinus taeda
AAGTAATTTGATTGAATTAATTAACAATACTTTCTATTTATCTAATATGATCTCGCAGTGTACACCATGTAAATTTCTATCGGCTAAAACATTGGAGCAATCATGTTATCAGGAGCTGGAAAAGAATGGAAGATTGATTACAGGTATTCAAAGTTTAACCTGGGACACCTATTGGTTGTTCCTAGTAAAAACATACAGCCAGAGAGCCGGCCCTCAAGTGTCTAACAGATGTAATCGGGTGTATCATTCCCGATATACACGATGCCACATACTCGGCTCAGCTCCATTCTCGTCTCAGCCGCCCTCAAGAAGTGGAACCGATGCTAGCGATATGCCAACTTAGATCAAAGGGAAAACAACCAACGTGATGAATCATGCTGCCGACTACCAAATTGTTGTGGAGAAGATATTCCATATCCAATTGTACCAATTAAATAGCATTTTATTTTTGTAGTTAGTTAGTTTAATTAAGTATTTATAGACCCTTTCATGCATTTAGAAAGGGTCCTCAGTTTTTGTATAAGACTCAAACCTGAAGTTGCACTATTGTACTTCAGGTATATTTTTTATAAAGACTGGGCAAATTATTCCAATTTTTGACAACGAAGATTTTATGTGGATGTGCACTACTGCCTTTATATGAAAGTATCTCTGAGTTGAAAGAATGAATTCAAATTGCGATTGATATTGGGAATGATTTGCAGCACATATGGTACTACTATCTATGTTTTGAATTCATTCTTTTTATGTGAATTGTTATTTGATTACTCTTGCTATTATTGAATATATGCATGTGTTTCAACAACATTCTTTATATTTTCCACTATTGGATGTTTACTGGATGCTTTTCTTTTAGTCATACATGTATCAGTAATATATAAAAGACAAGTGTAACAATGTTTTATTAATTACTTTGTTCAACTATTTGAACAAAGCAATTATTATATGAATGAATGTCTATGTTTATCAAATAGAGTCATCTATATGCTTATTTATGAACAAAGATTATCAAACGTTGCACTTAAGAATAGAAATTTCTCGGGATAGAATAGTTATTTGTATTTTCGCTCTTTAGATTAAGTCATCCATCCATTATCACTTTTTAGAAAACCAGTCACTTATCCATCCCAATTTTATTCATTATTGGGAAACTGGTCCCATTATCTCTAGTCGGAGCCACCATACCAAACGGAAAAGGAGCTGCATTAAGGTCCGGATCGGGTGGTTTTCCCCGATGTTGTTGCAACGATTTTCGAGGCATCAACAGGTTTGCATTAGGGTTCTGATACATGGTCTTAGCATAACTTTCAAGGCTAGGTTTAGGACTAGGGTATGGCTCAATGCTTTAGGTTTTAATGTATTTTTGAATGTTGCATTAGGTTCTAGGTTTTGGATTAGATGTAGACTTAGGGTTTTAATACACAGTGTTCATCAAAACCCATTTACAATCATTTGTCACAAAGTGACATTCACCCATACACACATCTTCGTCACAAAGCCACTTTTGCGACAACATCACATGACGACAACCCATATTGATCCCTTGCAATGGAAAACACACCCATGTCGATGATCAACCCTAGCGGAACTGTCGATGAACACTTGTCGACAACCAGATACAAAACCATCACCATGAAAACCCTGAACCATAAACAACACTATCGAAGCTGATGACACTGAACTGAATGTTGACGATGACACTGAACACTGACGATGAACCTGTGCAACTGATCTGACAAGATCCTCCTGGATCAATCCTCTGCACTTGAAAGCTTTTGGACCACAAAAGTTTGACTAAACAAATAGTCGATGAGGGTAGAGCTCCCTCATTTTCCACCTTGTCCTAATAAAGTACCAATACATTTGATCAATCACCTGCAAGTGATGACCCTGATGATGCTGACCATGGCACATTTTGATTCGGTGACTTGTTCCATCCATCTACAGTATGAACCAATTGTGACAATGGTCAAACAACCTATTATGAACATGGCAATTGATTTCTTTCCATGAAGAACCATGAATTAGTGATTCATAATCATCTTTGAAAACAATCTCTACATGATATTGTTCAATACCATCAACATGTATTAAAAATATAATTTGTGGAATAACAAAGACAATCAAAGATGTTTTTGACGTCAAACTAGCTATTTGACTTGACATACTTTCTTGCTTCCTGATTACTAAGTGAACTTGCTGCCATAAACCCATCAAACTGTAAGGTGAAAATTGCTGCAACTTAGTTTGTCTTTGAAAGTATTGAATTAGCTGTTGATTTGTTTTAATCACTTTTTCCTTATTCATTAAATGATGTTTCCATTGATTGGCACTTTCCCCTAATGCATAAGTTTCCCTTCAATACTTTGACATTGCTTTAGAAAAGGCTTTGATATGAAAACAAATAGGCTTCCTTTCCACTTGAAAAGAGGTTTCCAAATTGTTTGAAACATGAAATGGTGACACAATATAAGAGAAATTTAACATTTACTTTCCCCAATATTGACCTATATCCTGGTAACTGTTAATTTCCAAATTTGGACCAAAGTGATTCATTCTGACATTAGGAAGAGGAGCTTTAGGCACAAACTGTAATTCATGTTGTATTCCCTACTTATAAGTAAGATATTTGGTTTTACATAGAACTGGAATAATTTCTATCTCTTTGACCAAACTATGTTTAAGCTGAGTCTCATAACTTGAACAACATCATGTAGATTGTTATGTTATTCCTTTACACACATGATTACAAATCTTTTATTTGAACTTATTAATCGCTTCATCTGACTAGCAACAATATTCAAATGATTTTTACTTTGATGTGTCGTGACAATAAATTCAACCCCATCTTTCTTAAGGTGATATTTATGCTCTCTTCTGTAAAAAATTGCATCACGATCATAAAGATAAGGACTTCCTAAGACAACTCCACATATGTCTACTAGAACCACATCTAATTCCACTTCATCAATGTAATTAGCTGTAATGGAAAATCTTAATTGACATTATTTTGTGACTTTTATTTTAGTTGATTTATTTAGCCATCCTAATGGGTAAGGTCTTGGATGATTCCATGTCTCCAAACCCAAACTCTTAAATAAATATTCAGATATTAGATTGGCCTGTGATCCACTGTCAAACATTGTATCTATCTTTGTGTGCTTAGAAGTTATCCTTATGTTAAACAATTCAACTCTTTTATCCTCATTTGAAGGATTTATGTTCGATGAAGATGCAATAGTATTCGAACTTGAACCAGTATCAGAAGTTTTACCTATCGTAACCATAGCAGTTATCCTTGTTTCATCACCTGAATCTGAACCTAGATCTTGCTGGACTACTGCAATTGCCTTCTTTTCATCCTTCTCCTTAAGGAACTTTTTGGGCTTAAGTTCTAGATGAAATTTCCAACACTTAGATTCATCATGACCGATTCTCTGGCAATGAGAATAAGTCGGTCTTTCCTTCTGAGCTATCGTTGATTTCTTTCTCTTTGAATTATTCTTCCCTTTACTGTCATTGGAATCTTTGATTTCCAACTCTTTGGATGACTACGATGAAAACTTGAATGATTTGCCACTTGATTCAATATGTATGGCTTGAACACACACTTCATCAAAATCATCAGGATTAAACATCAATAATGTATGCTGTAAATATGAATGTAAACTACTGATGTATTTTAATAAAGTTTCACGTGTATTTAATGAAATACCAAGCGCCAATGCTTTATTTTTGAACTCCTGAACACTCTGCCCTTTACCTTGCCTCAGATGTTGCCAATCAGTAACATCTTGCTGCATGTATCTCAAAGGATATAACTGTTTCCTAAGAGCTTTTAAAAACTTAGACCATGAAGAGATGATTTTTCCTTTTCGCTTTACATCTATTTGAGTTTTACTTTCCCACGAGATTAAAGTTGTTCCCCCCATTCTAAGTGTAGCTAACTGAATTTTCATTTTATCGTCTGAGATGTTCTGAATACAAAAATAAACTTCTATCTGCTTAATCCAGTTATCTAATTTTTCAGGATTCATTTCGCCATCATAAATAGGTAACTCAAATTTTACATCAAGTTTCAAAAGAGATGTTTTATTAGGTTTCTTTTCTGTTTTAGATTCTACACTGGAAGAAGAAGAAGAAGAATATGATGATGGAGATGATGGAGGTAAAGGTGGTTTATCAACCTTGCCTTTACCTTCGTCCTTCTTCGATGTCTTTGAAGAAGAAGCTGCATCTCTCGCCTTCTTGTCTTCGTAGAGTTCTCCCAACATCTACTTCATAGTCAAGAATGATTGCTAAAACTGTTCATCACTCATCTTAGTTTCAGTGTTTTCACCTGCATTAGATCCTATCACTTTCTAATCTCTGGATCAACCTACTCAAGGATTCCTTCTCCACGTTGCGACTTTGACCTGGTTAACATTCAATGGAAATTTCTACAAACTCAACCTGTTCTAATACCAAATTATATGATCTGAAATTATCATAAGTTAAAACTGATGTAGAATTGATTAGCCATTAATGAATTGAATGTTAGCTGAAAGTGTGGAAACCGAGAGAACTGCCTAAGAAGAAAAACATTACGACAGCTGAAAACATAAGTAAGATGCAAAACAGAAGTGAAAAAAGCAAAAAAACAGTGATTCCAGACATCAAAATTGATTATGGAGTTCGTCCCTGATGGACTACGTCTCCAGGTCCACTTTCAAGATGGGCGGCCACTTTATTAGGATTGAAACAATAAGAAGTCGATTACACAGAGATTCAACCAAATTTAATGTGCACATAAGCACTTCTGGTCACTGTCAAATGATATCTCTTTGAACCAGCTTTCCAATGCCTATCACGGTTCCCAATTCTGACTCCGGATGTTCCTGTTACACTAAAAACAAAAATGACTATGACCTCTAGAACCGGAATGAAAATCCAAAACCACTCTCTTCTCTTCAATGAACAAAAGTTACCTCTTATAGGCCTACAAATACATTCAAACTACTCTGGACTGAACTTGGCATGAATTGGCTAAAGTTTGGGTTTTTTGGTTTCAGTCCTACCATGTTCTGCCACCTTAGGGATAAGGTTACACGGTATTCAAATTAATTTGGAACAAAACTAACAACCAAAACCCAAAAATAACTTATATTAAACCCAAAACTGTTAGCTGTCATGTCACCGGGAAGAGAAAGCGCTAACAGTGCATGTGACTGCCATTGCTAACCCACGTTTATAGCCCGACGGCTCTGCTGTGGTTTTGATGTAGTTAGGGACTGTGGTTATGGCTAACCCTGTCGGCTATCAAAGTTTGTTCACATGGCAATGGTTTCCGATGCGGTTTCCAAGCCTAATGGTCAATGCTAACCTCTGCCTTACCACTGCCTGTTCATATTACCACAGTCTATGTTAACTCTTCGCGCTGTGAAGGCCCGCAGTCTTGGTTGATGCAACGATTAACTGCTAACCTTGCTGGTTGACTCTGCTCACATGAGCCGTGGTCCCGCTGCGGTTAGCGATGGAAATTAGCTGTGTTATTTGTTTTGTAATGTTTCTGTATTGATTTTTAAAATGTAAAGGCCGGGAGTGGGTTTAGAGTTAGGTTTAGGTGTTTAGGTTTTCATTAGGGTTTTGATACATGGTCTTAGCATAGATTTTAGGGCTAGGATTAAGACTAGGTTATGGATCAATGCTTTAGGTTTTAATGCATTTTTGAATGTTGCATTAGGTTCTAGGTTTTGGATTAGATGTAGACTTAGGGTTTTAATACATAATGTTCATCAAAACTCGTTTAGAATCATTTGCCATAAAGTGACATTCACCCATACACACACCTTCGTCACAAAGCTACTTTTGTGACAACATCACATGATGACAACCCATATCGAACCCCTGCAACGGACGACACACCCATATCGATGATCAACCTTGGCGGAACTGTCGATGAGCACTTGTCGACAACCAGATATAAAACCATCACCATGAAAACCCTGAACCATAAACACCACTATCGAAACTGATGACACTGAACTAAATGTTGACGACAACACTGAACTGTAATGATAAAACCTATGCCATTAATCTGACGAGATCCTCCTGGATCATATCTATATATATTAGTTTAAAGATGTTTTTGTTAAAATAAGTTTGATAAAACTTAGTAGAGATTTTTGGAAATTTTAATTACATATCTTATTTTAAAAGTATTTGATGATATTAATTTTATTTCCATCATAAAAAATATAAATTTAATTCAATACATTGATTTCCACTAAAAAAAGCAATTCAAAGCAGAGAAAAATTTGAAAAAAAATACCAACTAAAAATATGAAAATGAGTAAAATGTAACCCACTTTACAATATTATAGAGAGAAGAAACATTAAATATATACTTATAAAATTAACTATATAATAATGATGTAAAAATATGAATAATTAAAGTGAATAAATTAAATAAAATAATAATATATTAATTAATAAGAAATCATAGATTAAAATTAAAATTGTTTAAAGTTATTAATTAATACATGAATAAATATGAATAGTTCAAGATTGAAAACCCTTTCTATTTTAGTTATATCTTTCTTTTAATCATACAATAAATTTTAATAATTGTAATTTTAAACAAATTCTAATCTAACTTAGTTAGAAGGCTCATTTATAATTTTAAAATTCCTTTAATGCAATGGAGATTAGGTAGAAATTTTATAATGGTTAATGCACCTTTGGCTTAGGAGTTGTAGAAAAGTCAAGAAATTAATTGGATGTTGCAAAAAGTTTATCAATTACTTAAGAGAATGAACCAAAACACAAGTTTACATATATTTTTATTAGTTCCTTGATATTTAGAAAAACATAGGATGACAAGCATGAATTTCATTTTTGGATTACTACAAATATATAAAGGTAATGATTTAGTTATGGTTGTAATATATCATTTTTTTAAATGTTACACCTCTTACCATGTAAGAAGACCATTAATGTTAATCATGGCAGTGTTGTATTATAAGCAGGTTGTGATGTTGCATGCTTTACTGAGAATTATCACTTTAGATAGAGCTATTGGATTCTTCAAATATTTTTGGAGTACCTTTTGGGAAAAAATGGGTTACATAATATAGTTTAGCTAAACATATCATCCATAAATGGATGGTCAAATAGAAGGAGGTTGTGATGTTGCATTCATTACTAAGAATTATCACTTTAGATAGAGCTATTGGATTCTTCAAATATTTTTGGAGTATCCTTTGGGAAAAAATGGGTTCCATAATATAGTTTAGCTAAACATATCATCCATAAATGGATGGTCAAATAGAGGTGATTAACCAAAGTTTTAATATGTTGTCAATATATTTAGTTGGAGGCAGACTAGGTAAATAGGACTTTGCTTTAGCTTAAGTTGAATTTACTTATAATAGTTCAATGAATAGGTCCATTGGTAGGTATTTGTTTCAGGTGGTTTATGGTAGGTCTTCAAAAGGCATTAGACTTGGTCAAATTGCTAGAAACAAAGAATAAAAATAGCAATGTCGTTAATAGTTTCATAGAGTATAAAGGAAAATCATGAATAAGATACAAAAAAGCTACAACATACTAACAACAACTACAAGAAGGAAGATTTGTGAAAAAATAACTAAAAGTTTTTAAAGACGTAGATATGTTTTTTTTGTAAACTCAGGCAGATCCTTTTCTATTAACAACAGTTCACGAAACTATGTACATACACAGAGAACCACCATCCGCCCCGAAGGGAAACCGGATATGGAAACCTCCAAAAGACAGAGTTTATCATCTCACAGCTCTGGAATGATCACATGCAGTTCAAAACTAACTAACAAACTAACAGCACACTAGAGATACCTCTTTACCACCTACTACATACTACAAATAGAGCCAAAACTACTTCTAATGGTCCTTATCATTTCAAATTGAAGACATAGCATAGCGAATCAATCATCCATGATCTCCAATTTCACCTCTTCCTCGCAGTGCGCCTTGGATAACAGTTTCAGGCTTCTTTTGATATCCTCAAGTTGCCTACCCTGATTCAGCAGCGCGGAATGCAGACTCTTCATTTCCCCTTTCAGGCTTGGGTACCCTTACGCAATCTTCATCATTTCCTCCGCAATTTGTTCCATTGCCTTGGCGAGCAGGCACTTCATTACCCAGTATATATGCAACGCCTATTTATACTGAGATAGGCGACCCCTGGTATTACCTGGGTCCGGCAGAAGGGAGCACCAGTCTTCCATCTCAGGATCGGAGGCCTCCTCCAGAATGTTCTTTTCCATATTTTCTATAATTCTTCTTATATCCTCATTGGCTTCGTTGTTGTACATGCGCTCTGCCTCTCTGGCCGTCTGATTCATTGTTCGACACCCTCTTTTCCGCTGGATGGGGGGCTGCGTTTCATTTTTTGTTCTCTCAGCTTGCCTGGTTCTTCCGCGGCCTCTGCTGCCTCTGCTCTTACCTCTTCTAGGATGGCTTTCCCGCTTATTACTTTGGCTTCCTTGGCCAACTTCGAACTTCCCTCTCCCTCTGCTTTCATCCTGCCCTTGTCTCATCTCGCCTTCTCTGTTTATTCCTTCATCCTCCATCCCCGCCTGAACCTTCCTCCTGATCCTTTCCTCGCTCTCTTTAACCCTATGATATTTCTCTGTTCCCTGTATGCTGTCATCCTCCTGGTTCCTTTGATTACCCTGATTACTCATCGTTCTACCAGCCTCCTCCCACTCAACTCTTACCTTCTTGCTGCCCTCCGCCATAGTCACTTGCTCTATTTGGGAACAGGATTCCCACACTTTACCTCCGGTCTCAGCCACCTTCGCCAACTTGCATGTCCTGAATTTATTAGCTTCACTGCCTTCATCGGCTCTCCTTGCTCTATTGCCACCTCGTCAAGGAAACGGGGGTTTCATGGAGGTTGGGGGGATTAAAATTGACTAAGAGGAAAATTTATCATGTCGATCCGCAAAATACCGTGGATATTCCACTAGACAATTCATCACAACATATATGATAAAACTATACTTAAAAATTTGAAATCTACACTATTAGGTTTTTATGTCTCTTTAGATTTATGGATCTGCAGATTAGTATATATTGTGGATGCATGAAAATTAAAATTATGCAGAAGATAGAGAAAAGTTAAATAAAAACTCACAACCCACGATTTGACTCAAGATATGACCTGGGAAACCCTTTCAAGAGAAAACCCAACTAGAAGGTGAGGTCGTTATGCTCTCTTTCTTTCAATAAAAAATGGTTGTGAATACAAAGTAGTATTTCATGTGGTCCCTAGGCTACTATAATGCACAAATAATATTTGTGTGATATATCTCCTATCACTCTCGGTTATTTTTGCTCATTTATGGAACAAATGCACTTGAAAGAATGGAATCCATTTTCCTCTTAGTGGCCCGGTTATAACACAAACAGATAGCCTATTACTAGTTAGGTTTGACAACATTAACTCTTAACCAGAGTTACAATATGGACTCTTCCAGGGTCTTCTTCATCATAATCATATGGCTAGCCCCTTTTCTATGAATAATGGGGGCTGATTTGTTATCCTCTTGAATTATGGTGGTCAAAACAAGAAGGTCAACTTCTAAGTGACATAACTTTTGCATACAGACTCCGATTAATGCGATTATTGTGCCATTGGAAAGGGATATATGTGTAGAATAGGAAAAATAGGTGCAACACCAAAGCAACAAAGTTTTACCCCAAAAAATGTCATTTTATGCCTCAAATGCTCCAGAAGGTTTTAGACCCCAATTTACCAAACTAGGTCCCGCCATTAAAAATGGTATTGTGAGTTGATTCCTCTGCTTTTTCCACCTTGAAAGCATTGAGATGGATGATAATAAATATAATGGTCTATTCTAGATCACATGTGTCATGGAAGGAAGTCCAATTGGGTATCACTCCATAAGGAGAATTATGGAACATCTTAGGTTAATCTTTACTTAGTCAAAGATAATTAGCTTAACCTTTATTAGGTTAATGATGTCATTACCGTTGGTACACATTTCATGTTATTAGGCAACCCATGGTCCTCTCCCATGGTATTTCATATGATGAAGCCTACTTAGAGCCTTTCTACGCTATTTTGTAAGGTGCTTAAGTTCGTTGTATTGGCTAAGTTAATGAAGTTATATCCTTGGTCCTATTTTTCTCAATGAAAGGTTTCTAGGATAACTTCATGCATTTTTTTCAAATTGATGGGATGGCTTTGTCTTTCTTGTGCCTCTCTTGTGGCGCTTGGTTTTTAATATGGTATTAGAACCAAGGTAGGTTATTTTGACTCTTTGATGAGAGTGATATATGGTACTACGTAACCATATACATTGATATAGGCATTGATGTGGTTGCAAGATCAAATGATTTGAATGCAGTGAGAGATTGCAGGGGATGAAAATTGGTGCTTTTGTTGGTTGCTCTAAGTGTGATTAGTGTGTTGGTGATTTTGGGAATGCGATCAAGGTAGTGGCATTGAACTTGCATGTATTATTTTGAGAAGTAATCCATGAATGAAGATAAGCTTGAGGAAGAGGTTCTGTGAGTGCACTGTTCATGGTAGAAAAAATTCCTTATATGTATGGATTATATGAACGTAACATAAGATCTAATGGGTTAAAATATTAGTGGAGTAAAAGGAATATTGAAAGCTATGTAAAAGAAAACAGTATGATAATTGGGAGTTTGTAGCTACATGGAAGTAATTCGAGCATAAGCACAATCCCTTATTTGAAAAGATCTCAGGTGCTTGATTAGAGAAAGAAGATGTCTAGGTCAAAATTTTGAGTACCATGATGGTAATTGTATTCCATGCTTAGACCTCTCCATTAATATCTAATACTTTATTACGTGTGAAAGATGGGTATATCTATTGTTGTTATTATTATTATTATTATTATTTTTTTTTTTTAGCCTTCCAGTGGTAACAATATTTTTGTGGAAATCATTGTTGATACCAGTTCCCACATGCAAGAAAAATATAGTGAAATGCCACCTATGTTGTAATTTATGCGAGAACCCAAAACATTGGAGAAGTGCAATAAGAGTGAACAATGAAAGTTGACCTATTAGAAGAGAACTTGTAGTAGAGATTAAGGAGAAGAATCTATCTTGGTGTTTCTACACATTTGTATTTGGTGAGATATGTGCATACTACATGAAGGTGTTATTGTCTTTGACTTACTCATTTTATCGGGCATGTTTGACATGTTTGTTGAATGCATTTATATGTGAAATCAAACATGATGGCTCCATTGAGATAGTTCTCCTTCTAAAAGCTCATGTTCATAGACTTGGTATGTTCTGTAGAGCATCATGCATGTGTCAGGACATGTTTTGGAAGTGCATGCTCAAGTTGGCAATGCCAAACTGAAGATTTGATTGAAATTGTAAAGTATCTTGTTGAAATATTTTTATGCCTCATTTATGACATGGATGGAAAGGCTAATGATACATACATATTTTTTTTTTTCTTTATAGCAGAAGCATTGCAATTGTTAAGGATGATATTGTTTGATACTTGGAACAATTTCTTGTTGTAAGAGGAGGATGAAGCATTACTACTATTGGTACGGTTGTAATAATTATTTATTCGGCTATTATTGACATAGCTATTGGACATGAAGTGGTGGAGATGTTCAAGCTATAGTTCATCATCAAAATCTCGAGGCCCTTGAGAATCATTATGATGGTGGCAAGGAAAATTGTATATCATTTCCATGCTAAAAATAAATGAGTGACAAAATTTGTATTACTCTAGGTAGTGGTGGAGCAATTCTCTTACATTTACATGAATGAAATAGTGACATGATGAACAAAATAGGTGGATGTTTCTAGTATCATATGCTTTGGCATTTAGTAGCTGGCATACTTTTTGGAATTGGAATTGATTACATGTAAGCAAGCATATGACTATAAGGTCTTGTTTAGGCATATATGGTCCTGATTTTTAGTGCATAACCACTAGATGTAGACTGGTATAATAAAATTAAGAGGCCATGTTCTAATTTAGATATTTAAATAAAAAACTTTTGAAAATAAGTTTTTTAATCTCAAATCAAATGTAAAGGTTAAATTGATCAGTAAGTTTTTAATCTCAAATCAAATTTAAATGTTGGATTAATCTTGACTTAATAAAAGATAAATAAACTAACTATAATTTGCTTAATATTGAGTTTAACTTTCTAGTAATCCTATGACACTGAAATATAATATTTTAGTTAACAAAACCTACTTGAAAAACATGATAGGTTACAATGTAAATTACTTAATTTACCAGTATAGTATTTTTCGTAAATTAATAAAGATATAGTTTAGTATCAATTTTCTAAATAAAATGTTTATTTATTTATTTATTTTTTATAAAATTAATAAAGATATAGTTTAGTATCAATTTTCTAATAAAATGTTATTTATTTATTTATTTATTTATTTTTATAACTTCGTTAATAAAAATATTTATTAAAAGTTCAATTTTTTAATCTTATTACTAAATAAAAATTTAGCTTATATGACACTAGAATTATGAAATTCTAGAAACTTTCAAAATAATTCCTTTTATACATGTATATTTTCAATTTTATATCATTGCCTTGCCTTTCCTGTCCCTCTCTACATGTGATCGGTTTTTAACGACGGAAGGGTTGTTGAGCTTTAAATTAGAGAATGAAAGGTCATGATGGAATTTTATATATAATTTTATTCTCATCTAAAAAGGATATTCAACCCCTGAAATTTGCAGAGAGATCCAAACCAGAAAGTAACAGGCCAATTTCAACCATATTATTCAAATAAAGTTTAATTTCTACCATATTATTCAAATAAAGTTTGGTTTCTGTTTATTATTATCTTTTCTCGCTTTGTGTTTCTTTATAATGGTTTAGTAGTTTTCTTGACCTTTGGTTATGTAATTTTATTCGATTGTGTAATTGTATTCATTTTAACTATAATATAGTAATTGATATTTTATAGGTTTTGAATATTTTAAAAATTTATTGAATAAAATTATAGTCAGACAATTGATTTTAAGTGTGAATTAGTAGTTTTTTTTTATGTAATTTTATTTGATTATGCAATTGTATTCATTTCAACTATAATATAGTAATTGATATTTTATAGGTTTTGAATATTTTAAAAATTTATTGAATAAAATTATTAGTCAGACAATTGATTTTAAGTATTGATTTTAAGTTGATTTTTTCTATTTATTATTATATTTATATTTTTTTTTTCTTCAGAAAAGAAAAATTATGGTTGTATTTATATAAGATATATAAAAGAGTCAGAATGTACATTTATTTGAACATAGAATATGTCCTAAAAGATCTGAATTAGCACAGAAGAAGAGCCATATTTAGTAATGGCAAGATCGGGCCTTTAAAAACCTCGGAGTTAGAGCATAAATATCTGCACCATGATGAAACCATATCAAGAGAAGGCGATAAAAAAAACAAAAACTGGACTATTAGCCTGCAGCCTGCTTTCGATTAGAAAAATATAGGAGACCAAGATGAGTCGTGAGATTGAGTTGAAGCCTGCGTAGCAGAAACACGAACCATAGAAATAGCATCATATATAACAAGAGTAAAAACAGACATGTAAAATTATAAAACAGAAGAGAAAACCCGAGAGAATCCGACGATCTGCAACAAAGAAACTAAAAATCAGGAGGGAAGAAATCATGTATGGGAAAGATTTTTCCTCCAGAGGAAAACTGTAGATGCCAAGACCCCGGAGCCGCTTGGAGACCCTTTTTAGATAAGGAGTCAACCTTTTGATTTTCATCCCTGCTGATGTGATTGGTTGTGCCACCTATTAGAGAGTTCCAAAAAAAACTGTTCTTATCTAGCCACCCCACTAGATGAGGCCTAGAGATGGAATTTTTCCCAGAGACGTAATCCACCAAAACTTTTGAGTCTCCAAAGGCTGAAACATTATGAAGATTTAAAAAAAGATAGAAACTCAAGAGACTTGCGAGAGCCATCACCTCAGCCAACATATTTGTGCCTGTCCCCCCATTCCAATGAATGGAAAAAAAGTTGTCTTCACTTGCTAAAATATGAAAACCACAGCCACATAAACCATTCTGCTTAGCTCCATCGAAATACGCCCTAGGCAGAGAAGAAAATTCCTGTGAGAGATCTTTACTAACCTGCTCATTTTGCTTGGGTGATTGTTGCGGGATTAGATCTTTACTAGCCTGCCCCTTTTATGCATTTTGAAAATATATAGTATTATAATATTTTAGAAATTTGATAAATAAAAGTGAAATTAAACAATTAATTTTATTTTTATTTATCAAAATGATTTCAAAATTTTATGAATATAAATTAAATTTAAACATTTTGAATTTATATTTCTCAACATCTTTACAACGGTGTATTGAATGTATGATTTACTACAATGTAGCTTGAGTGGGCCTAATGGTTAAGAGTATGTGTTTCCTCCTAAAGGAATAGAGTATTTATGCCTTCCTAAACCGCGATCCCTGATTCGATATTTTGGGTGTAGTAGGGCCCACCAAGCTTGGCCATAGATGACGGATAGAGGCACTTTGGTCCCCTGCAGTAGAGACTAGTAGCATCTTTACACTGCGAATGTAAAGATAGATCTCTTGTCCCACAAATAATAATAATTAATTCAATACAATAATATTAGATATCTATGTGAAACAAAATATCAATTGGAAATTAGAAAATTCATATCTATGTGAAACAAAATATCAATGGGAAATTAGAAAATTCATGGTTTCCAATCCAACACTGAAGTGATATTTTGGGTGCAGTAGGGCGCACTAAGTATGGCCATAGAAGACGGATAGAGGCACTTTGGTCCCCAGCTGTGGAGACTTGTAGCATCTCAACGCCGCCAAATGAGGCGGCCAAAGGATAAAAGTCATGGCCAATTTTGGTGGGTCCCCTGGTTTGGAGACTCGCAGACCACTAAATGAGGTGCGTGAGCAGGCGATGATAAAAATTCATGCCATGATCTGAGTGTACGAGAACCAGTTTTTATGTTCCCGTTGGAATGGAGAAATTTCTTCCGACTGTCAACTGGCAAAATAGGAACTGGGGTTCAGGCATGCAATTTGTTTTTTTGGATTTTTAAACGTAATGGTGAAAGAAATTTCGGAAATGTCAAAACTTAGTGGCAAAAGACAATTGTAAATTTAACATCTAAGTTTTTAACTTGTCCATCATAAATTTTAATGAATTGTAACCAGAGTTCAAGTTAGATAATCCGTTTAGTTGTGGCATTAATGGATGGGCTTAAATGAAATTCTAGACACAAGAGAGAGATTAGGGTAATGCCATTCTCTAGTTGTATATGCACATTGATTTTGAATGTCAAAAATAAAAGTTTATTATAAGTGTATAACTTTCTTAACAATAAACTATCTTTTTTTATCCATATTTCTCTTATAAGAACCTTTGCCATGAGTAAGTTAAACTTTTATTCATAAGTTAAATTTCTATTCATGAAATTAATTACCCTTAACCTTGTAATCTAACATAAATTAATTATTGTCATGTTTAATAACTTTATAGGTTATAAGATGTAATGTTGTGAATGTAAGTTTATCTTATGTATAAAATGGAATGGTGGGAATGTAAGCTTATATTTATGTATAAGATGTAATAGGGAATGTAAATTTATATTTTATGTTTATGAATTATCTTGTGGCATTTTAGCTTTGTCCAATTTATGGGAGTTTGCAGTGTGCAATCTAAAGCAACTGGGTATCAGATTTATGAGAGTTAATGGTTTGTTATTCCAAGTAATTAAAATGATATTCTGTCATTATAAATTAGATGAGGGGATGTGTGTTTTTGTAGGAAAGAATATTACATTTGTGGGGGAATACTACCCAAGAGCTGATCTAAATAATTTAAGGTATGAATAATTTAAAAAAAATATTTTTAGAGTCTATTAAGTACAAAATTCATATCTTATTTGTATTCTTTTCTACTTTGTAGGTCATATGAATTAGTGATTTGTAACATTAATATTAGTAATTTTATTTATTTATATATGATTGAAAGAAGTGTGGTTGGTGATAAATTGCATTTTTAGAAGAATAGAGAAATGTATTTTTCATTTTTACATAAATAAATATATAGGTGAAATAAACTATTATAAATAACTAAGCATATTTTAAATGACACACAAGGATGCAACTATTAAACTATATAATTTCAAAAATTTTATAGTGTTGATTATTTAATAATTCAATATTTTTATATACACGAAGGATTTTTAAGAATATATAGGGATTAAGATATATGTCATATTATTATAGTCTTTCATTGCAAATAAATTCTTGAAATAAATAGAATCTCAGTTCTCATATGTCTCTCATCGGTGCTCCTACAAGTCTGCTATACACTCTGGGTGGCTGTTACTGCAGGTATGCTCTCTTTTTCTTCTCGGCTCCGTTATCCGGTTTTTATTAACTGTCTTTGAACATGTTATACCATTTTTATTATGGATTTCGTTATGGTATAGGGGACTTATCCTAATTTTGCGTCTCCTATCGACCATTATTTCCATATATTCCGTCTCAGTTTTTTTATACTTCTGCTGGTATATCTTTCTTCTTATATATCAATGATAGGGAGAATTATTTGTTTTTTGGGCGGCCTTTTTCGGATATATAAACCTTGTACAGACATTCGCATTCGCATTGGCCCCTGGTGGTGTGTTTTTTCTTGTTACTGCTGTTGTTGTGTGCTTTGTCAGGAGTCCGTGGTCTCATAACTGTGCCAGCGCCATTGTTTCCACTGGCTCACTGGGGTTTCTCGGGGATACATTCTCCATTTTCCGGTGCTGGATTTTTTTCCGGGCCTCTCTGTCACTGGTCCTTTTTCCCATGCATAAATTCTCGCATGCTTTGGGATCTTCTCAGAGATTTCTATCTCTGGACGCTTGAATTCTGCTCTGTACTTCCATGGCCTTTTTCCATCTTTTGCATGGAGATGACGGCGTGTTTCATCTAATTTTCTCCATCCGTCATTATTCTCCCGTCCTTTTTTCCTACCCCCACTGAATGTTTTGATATATTCCCCCCCCCCCCCCCC
>APFE030828083.1:0-13684 GCA_000404065.3 Pinus taeda
TTGGATGCTTCTGTATAAAATTCTCATCTTCCCATGTGGAATATTTACTGGATAAGTTCTTCCACTTGATAAGATACTCCGAAATTGATTTATTTCGTAGCTGTTGAGTTCTTGTTTCTATAACTACTTCCAGTTCCAATATAATTATTCCTTCCTCGTCAAGTTCTGGAAATATTATTTGAACTGGGAGCTTGTTGTGTATAAAAACATGAAACATGGAAAATTGGGTGCACTCGAGAAGTTGCAAGAAGCTTCAATTTGTATGCCATAGTACCAATCTTTTGGAACACCTTGTATGGACCATAGTACTTTGTTGATAATTTATTATCCTTCTTAACTTGCTTGAGGGACATTCATTTATATGGTTGTAGCTGTAGGAATACCCAATCACTTACATCAAAACTTCTTTCGCTGTGATGTTGATCTTCCTGTTGTTTCATTCTATTCTATGCCAACATGTGGTTATCATTTAAGAGTTGGAGGACTTGTTGTTGATGCTCAATGTGATGTTCCACTGCTTGAACCTTAGAATTTTATCTTAAATATGATGTGATGGATGGTTGCTGATATCCATAAAGTGCCATAAATGGGGTCATTTTTGTTGCTGTATGAAGAAGTGTTATACCACCATTCAGCTAGAGGCAACCATTTGACCCATTGTGTTTGTTTATCATATACAAAGCAATGAAGATATCCTTCGAAACATTTGTTTACTATCTCAGTTTTCCCATCAGATTGAGGACGATAAGATGAGCTATGAGCTAACTAAGTACCAAGACAAGAAAGTAATTATGTCCAAAAATTTCCAGTGAAAATGTGATCTTTGGAACCTACAATAATCTCTGGGTTTCCATGTAGCTTTTGAATTGTTTCCATAAATTAGTAAAAAATGTACTAGCTTTAAATGGATGTGATAATGCACAAAGGTGTGCATACTTGGTAAGTTTTTCAACTACCACCATGATGACACTCTTTCGCTTAGACTTGGGTAAACCTGTGAAAAAATCCATTGAAACTTCTTCCCAACATTGGCTTGGAATGGATAAAGGTTGTAATAGACCTGGGGTCTTAATTGTTTCAACATTATTTTGTTGGCAAACCAAACATTCCACCACAAACATTTGAATATCCAATTTAAGGCCATCCCAAAAGAATTCCTTCTTAACCCTGTGTTAAGTTTTAAAAAATCCTGAGTACCCTCCTAAGGGAGAAGTGTGCAATTCCATTAAAATATTTTCTTTGAGTTGGGAATTCTTACAGAGGTATAAGCGATATTTCTACCATAAGGAATCATTTTTCCATCTAAATGTATCATATGTACTAGAATCTTGTTGTAACTTTCAAGTGCGTGCCCACACTTCTTCATCATTCTTCCATTCCTCCCTTACTTCATTTATCCAATCTGGTTGGGTAATAGAAATGGCACCACAACAATGCTTCCACATCCTCATCCTTTCTTGAGAGTGCATCTCCCACCACATTTTGCTTCCCTTTTTTGTAGATGATTTCAAAGTCATAACCCAACATCTTTGTGACCCACTTTTGTTGCTCTTCAAAGGATAATATTTGTTCTAAAAATTATTTAAGACTATCATGATCCGTTTTTACCTTGAAGTGTCTTCCCATTAGGTAGGCTTGCCATTTCTTAAGTACATGTAGTATTTCCAACATTTCCTTCTCATAAATAGCTTTGTGTAAAAACTTTCCCTTGACTGGAGGACTTTCAAAAGTAATGGGTCTTTCACCTTGCATTAAAATAGCACCAATTGTATTTCTTGAAGCATCACATTCCACAATAAAGGTTTTTGTGAAGTCCAGTGTAGCTAAGACGAGTGCTTTCCTCTTTAATATATTTGAATGCCTTTGTTGCTTTTGGAGTCCATGAAAATGCTTCTTTCTTCAATAATGTTGTTATAGGTGCTACTATTCTCCCATAATTCTTACCAAACTTACAATAATACCCTATCAACCCAAGAAATCCTTGCAGATGCTTTATAGATGTGGGGATTTTCCATTCCTTAATGGTTTTAATTTTGCTAGGGTCTACCTTAACTCCTTCATGAGATACGATATGACCTAGATATTCCACCTCTTGTACTCCAAAGAAACATTTGGATGGATCTTTTTGCATATAATTGTTTCTTCTCCATAGTTGTAGAACCCTGTTCAACATGCTCAACAATGATCCTTCCAAGACATGTCGTAGATTAGTATATTCATCAGAAAATACTAACAAAAATTTTAAAGGAAGGGCTTGAAAATGGAATTCATCAAACCTTTGAAATTGTAGGAAGGTGCATTGGTAAGGCCAAAAGGCATGACCAAAAATTCATAATGACCCTCATGAGTTCTAAATGATTTTTTTGGAATGTCTTCAGTCTCCATTTTGATTTGATGATATCCTAAATGAGGATCCAACTTGGTGAAGTAAATTGATCCGTGAAATTCATCTAATAATTCATTACTGATATGAATGTGAAACTTATCATTAATAGTGAGCTTGTTGAGCTCCCTATAATCTGGACACGTGCGCCATGATCCATCCTTCTTGTGCACCAATACTACTGGAGTAGAGAAATAACTTTGACTAGGTTGAATTATACCAGCCTCTAGCATTTCTACAACCATACGTTCAATTTCACTCTTTTGGGCATAGGGATATCTGTATGGCTTGATGTTTGGAGCAACACTTCCTGGAATTAGATGAATAGCATGATCATGATCATGAATAGGTGGGAGACTTTTGGGAGTCTCAAATACCTAGGAATGATTGTCTAGGACTTTTTGGAGATCTGGAGAAATAGATGATTTCGATGTGGAAACATCTAGCAAACATAATTTTGCAATTACACCTATTTGTTCCTCTTTTAGAAGCTTTTTCATACCGTTAGAGCTGATTATCTTTCGCAGTTTCCCTGCAACACCCATTAATTTAACTTCCCTTCCTTCTGTACAAAATTTCATGAAATGTTCTTAAAAATTAAAAGCTACTGTACCCAAGGATTGTAGCCATTGGCCTCCTAGTACAACATCAACACCTCCCATTAGAATGGAAAACATTGGGATACTCAATACATATTCTCACATCGATAGCTTGATATTATGGCACTTTCTAGAGAAATTTATCATTCGTCCACTTGCAACCATTACATGACACTCTGGTCCTAGATATAGGAAGCAATTCAATTCTTTTGCTATCTTACAATGAATAAAATTGTGGGTACTTCCTGAACCAATCAACACTATTAGATTTCTCTTCTTGATATGTCCTTATATCCCGATAGTTTGAGTGGTAATTCCCACCAATGCATTACAAGATATGGTCGGATTCATTACTTCTTTATCTAGGGTTTTTTCCTAGAGTATATCCTCTTCTTTTGACATTTCTTCTTCATTTTCTTCCTCCTCTTCACAATCTATGTAGAATAATTTCTTCTCAGCACACTTATGACCTTCAGTGTATTTGCTATCACAATTGTAAGAAAGCCCTTTTGCTATTTTTTCTTCCAATTGTTTTGGTGTCAACATTATAGGTTGTGGAAGGCTAGGGGCAGCAACACTTCCATCTTTATAGTTGTTAGTGGTAGGCTTCCTAGTAGCGATAATTTTGCTTTCCATTTTTCTTGCTAACGTGAATGCCTTCTCCAATGAATCAGGTTCCCAAAGGTGAACCTCATGTTGGATATTTTCCTTTAAAGTCCCTATGAACACATCAATCCTATACTCTTCTGGAATATCTTTTACTCTTATGTTCAATTTTTGGATGTCCTCAATGCGATTCATCATTGAACCCTTTTGTTTAAGATCTATCAATTGGCTAAAAAAAGTGTTGCTTTTTGTATCCTCATAATGTGCAGTCAATTCTTCCATAAAAATTACCCAACTGACAATTTGTTTATAAGAGCAAAGCCATTGATACCATACAAACTAATTTGGTTCCAAATATAAACTAGCAATAGGTACCTTTTGTGTGATTTACACATTATTGAGATTGAAAAATTACTCCATTTGTAGTATCCATGTTGTGGGATCCTTGCCATCAAACATCCTCATATCGATTTTTGGGATATGGTGGTTCTTAGATCCAACATTAGAGTCTATTAAATCATTATTAACAGTAACATTTTTCTCATCACAAGTTTCCTTTACTACCCTTTCACCACTAGTAAGTATTTCTTCTAGAAAATTTGTCAAATCTGTCTTCAAATTTGCCATGTCTGTCTTCAAATCTATCTTCAAATCGTCCATCTCAGCTTCCACATCATTCATCTTAGCTTCTACATCTTTCTTTAAACCATCCATCTTAAATTCTGTTACATTTTGCGCGCGTGACATTTCTTGCACTTGGTCTCGTAATTTTGATATATCATGTTGCATTTCTTCCTCTTCTTCATATGTAATGCTAGAGCTTTCAGGTTTCTTACTACATCTTTGGATTTTCTTTCCTCAGGGCATCAGTTACCGATAATAATGCTATACTATGCCCTTTGAATTCCTTCAAAATAATTTTTCAAACCAAGGTGAAGCAAAAATTTAAAAAAATATACACACCTTTTTTCACTTTGTAGGACCTCGATATTGCCTCTGATGTATCTTTGTAATTTCAGATCTTCCACTTCTGAAATTGCGACCTGCGGTAACCCTCAAGATCCTCTTTCCAATGCCACCAGTCTGATTGAATTTAGATTCTCCAAGAAATATTTATGCACAATCTCACAAGATGACCTGATTATATACCTTTAAAGAAGCGCGAAATTGTATGAAGTTCCATGTGTTACTGTTTCGACCTTCAGATTTGAAAAATGTACACAGGAAACTATAGTCCATCCTCTTTCTGTAACATCTTACGAAATTTGAATCTGATGTTGAAAACAAAAGTTATGACTATTTTCCCCAGGTCACCTATTTGGAATGTAATTCAGAAGTCTACAAAAAGACTAACTTCCTCAGATCATATCTCTGCAAATCTTGCACGAAAAGATATAAAATTTGGACCTAAGGTTCAACGCAATTTCTTCTCAAATGGGTTCTTTTGTAGCATCTGAAACGTTTCAAAAAAAAAAGTTATAGCACAAATGCCACAATGACCTATTTGGAGTAGCAAAACCCTGGAATTCAAAGCTCTGATACCAAATGTTACGAAACCAGCTCACAAAAAGATAGAAAAGATAGATTAAAGCCTTAGAATTTAGCCTCTTTGATGGGGAAACGTCCTTCACATTACATAAATGAACAATTCTTGGTGATTCAAATGACAAAACCTCCTTTCTATATATAGGAGTCTAAGGAGTCACAATATAGCCAAGTCGACCCAACAATAATAATATAAAGGCACAAAAATAACAATAGAGCGATTATATGGGGCACAGTAATAACAATATGGGGACAATAGGGGCACAACAATATTAATAAGGGATACAACTACAATAGTAATGTGGTAATCACTAGTATTATAGGGACCTAACAAAATACAAGTTGAAAAAATAGTTTTATTATTTTATTATTTTTTACTATTTTTATTTTTTTACTCCAAAAGTGGTGAATCATCCCCCATGGTTGAAATCAACATCTTGAATCCTATTGGTTCTTATAAAGTTTATTTAGGTTGTACATTCTTCTTAGGACGCCCATTTTAGATGTCAAAAGTCCCCTAATGGATAATATAATATGTAGAACTTTTTGAGTACTTGCCAACCAAGAAAAATGACTCCATATGCTCCAACATCATAATCATTCAAGAAATGTCAGGATTTTTATCAACAAGGCTTTATGGAAACATAAAATCAATGCTGTATTGATAAATAACATCATTAAGAATGGGATATTGTTTGGCTTGATGGTGTGCACATTTATAGTAATTAGGCGATAAATCAATATGAAAACATTCTTCTTGGAGAAAGAGAAATATATCCCCATCCCATGGATTTGTCCAAGTAATGAGAAATAAGGACTTGTTAGGAAATGAAAAGGTAACCATGGTTTCATTAGTAACTCAAGGAAGATCAAACATCATCACCGAAAATAATAAATATTTTTTCAATATGGAAGCCACAAATAAAAAATCAAACTCTTGCAAAATTAAAATGCAATTTAAGCATTTTCCCCCAATTATTTGATGACTTATACAGATCAAAATCTTGTAAAATTACATTCCACTTTAAGCATTTTTCCCCAAATTATTTGATCATTTAGTGCGTGTTACAAGTTGTTTTATTTTTTTACAATTAGGGTTCTACATAAGAGTATACAATGTTGCAACCACTAAGAAACGAAATAGCAGCTAAAGAAAACTTTATAATATATCAGAAAAAAACATTTTCCCACACAAGTCCTTTGATATGGTAGTAAATAACATAATTGCAGTATCGTTCATCTTCTTAGACAAGCATAATACTAATCATAAATTCAAAGGCCATGAGATTAAGAATTATCTCTTTACTCTAGTTTGGAGGGTTCAATAATGAGACCAAGATCAAGGTCTGTCTTAAGATATTGAAACATCATTGTTCTTCTCCATCCTTAATGAAATTCATATCCATTTTGAAGTGTGACATTAAATACACTGTGACCTTAGCATAACTGGAGATTAATCAATGTAATTAATTTTCTTTCGCTTAAGAAATTTAAAGTTGAATAATACTGCATAGAGGAGTTAGATTAATAATCTTCTCAACTTTTAAGGGATCGACCATCATCCCATACTTGGATGAGATGAAACATGACAATAACCTAGAGATCATATAGAATATGCACTTGTATGGATTCAAATGAATATTTTGGTGTTGGTAACATATAAGTATGTCTATAAATGCATTTGATGATCAACCCTCTATTGGAAATGAGATGAAGCTTAATCCAAATAACCTTCCACAATCCACTTTATGTCATGAAAATCATACAACATGGACGGCTTCAAAATGGAACCAAAATTTTAAAGAGCAAACAACAAATTCTTATATGCAAACATGTTGCAAGGAAAAGTAAAATACATATTATGATAGTCATCAAGTATAATTTGAATCTGATTATAGCATAAAACTCCATACGTGAAGAAAAACATATCAGCTCTAGAACATTCATCACTAATAGGATTAATAAATGAAGTACAGTAGTTGTCTTATAGACATCCCTTGTTCAATCCCTATAATAAACAAAAACATGGATAGTCCCCTATTTTCTCATGATAGGAGTTATGTTAGAAACCATTTCCATAAAAGGAATAAATAGATAAAAAGAAACTTTTCATATATTTTTTTCTTCCACCTTGATGGAAGTAGTGTTACATAGATTGACTAATCAATTTTTTACCTATGTAACGAGAGATTTTTCTAGACCATATTGGGTCCATCATTTGTTTTTATTTCATTCTCAATAATCCAAGGATAAATTGCATGCATTTTTCATAGGACCAAGAAAACATTCATGGTATTCTTCAATAGGGCAATGTACATTGCAATCACATCAAGAGTAGAATTCCAATTAGTATGTGTTCCATGATATATAGTTTGACTAAAATGCAAATGCAAATTGTGTTTTAAATATTGGCTATGCTCCCTCCTAAGAACACATCATTTATCATAACATGAGCATGTAACCATTTTACATTTCACAAAGAAATGACTAATTTCAGGTTCCCATTCATTTTTTTGAATAAGGGAGAAAAGAAGAATCGCGTGATTTTGGCCAAGGTTCACAGTAGATTTCCATGAGGTGGACTCATCAAAAAGTATCGTGGAATCAAAGAGATGAAGGGAACTCAAGTGATTAATTACCCATGTTTATGATATGCACGCCCTAATGGAAACTGTTTGAAAAGTTGTCATTGATGGAACAAGGTGTTGAAGGTTTCTTGTATTGGTCATTTTAAGGTAGTTGGATGAATCATATGGGGTATTCTCAATTTAGTTTTAGTGTCCAGTAGATAATTTTTTTCGTTAATGTTGTTGAGTATATTTTGATGTTGTTGAGTATGTTTGACGAGTTGTGATGTAAATGCTTGAAGGTGGTTATGTACTAATGCTATTATGTCTCGAGAGATATGTTTATCTGAGTATTGAAGTGTTTGGTTGCTACTAAGGTTGTTGGTGTATTTCTAGTTAGATATGAACATATTGTATTGTTGTTTAGCATGAGATTTTGGTGTTCTTGAAAGGAATAGCTTGTAGAAAAACAAAATGAAACAAAATATATGCATTTTGTTAATGAGAAGACGACATATATATTTGTGTATTTTCTTTAACGAAAATTTGTATGCATCCTGTAATGTGAAAAATGAAATCTACATTGAAGTTGACTTATGAGATCATTATTTTTGGCTTGTATTACTCTAGTTTTTTTAATACTACAAGTTCCATTTTTGTTGAATTGATCTTCAAATGAAAGAATTATGAGATAAAACACAAAGATACATGGAATAAAAAGAGGCAACCCTTTACTTTAGATTCCTACACTAGAGTAAAAATAATAAGGAAATTTTATATAAAAATATGTATGTTTGTATGTTAGAATAGTTAGCGAGTTTATTGATTTTATGAGAAGAGCTAGTTCATGAATTACTCGGAAAAAAGAAAGAGAAAGCAGATCATATATGAGGTAGAATTGAGGAGGAAGAGCATAATATAAGAAGTTGTAATGGAATACAAAGCGATGGAGGTATTCAAATTTAAAGACTATTTAAGGCAACATATTAAGTCTTTTATGTTTCTAAAGATTATTTTCTCCTTTAAGATATTAGCTTGAAAAGGAACAGGTTGGAGCCTATAAGTGGAAGTGGGTGCTTCCAACAAGTTGTAACTCCAAAAATAGAATCGAGGTAGAGGCTTACTGTAGGTAGAAGCATAGAACAAATTGATGTAAGTGGAAATGGGTGCTTTCATCAAGGTGTACCTTACATAAGAAAATTGAGGTAAAATACTCTTGTAGTTATAATGTTGCAACAAATTGATGTAAGTGGAAGTGGGACCTTCTAGCAAGTTGCAGCTTGCAAAAGAGAAGAGAGGTTGGAGCCTCATGTAGGTGGGTTCCTACACAAGTTTATGTAAAAAGGGAGTGGGTGCTTCATTTACATCACAACAATTTTTTTTTTTTTTCTAATTATAGATTTCCACTTATATTTGGAGTCTACATGTGTTTCTTTTATGTGTTCATTGTATGGTGTGATTTAATTATTTTTATAAGTTAATATGATTTAATTCTTGTCATCTCATAGTTCAGATAAATATTAAAAAGAAAAGTAAAAACTGTAAATTGATTACCATGAATGCACTAAACTAATTCAACCCCCCTCTCAGTATAATCAGGCTTACAACAATAAGAATCATAGCGTGTTCCTTTTGTATCAGCTTAAATGTTGGAAGGTAGACTTGGTTTAATCAAGGATTATTGAAGTGTGCATGTGCTCAGTAGCACAAACTTTCAGGAATGGAGAGAGAATGTAAAATATGATTTTATAGTTTATGGACCTGATGTCTAGAAGCTAGTATGTAATGGATATAGTAAAGATTCTTTATTAAAGAAAGAATACCTGGGATAAACAATTTACAATGAAGTTCACATATGGATCTTGAGATAATAACAAATATTGAATCTACAAAATAATAATGGGACAAGTTGCAAACCATGTATGAAGGAGATACTTGTAATATCAATTCGGAAAGGGAAAGAAAAATAAGATGAAGAAATAAGGCTCTGAGAAAGAAACTCTTCACTTGAATGAGATCCATTATGCTAGTGTGAAAGTACCTAATTGTCATAAGGAGAAGTTAGTTGAAGACCAAGCCAAGAATGACTCAACTTTGGTTGAAATAGAAAGAATTACGAATGAAAACAAATATAAAAAGAAATTGTTGCATATATGTGACGTAAATGATAATGGGTTCAAAGAATAAATCATTAGCATGAGGACACAGTTGAAAGAGGCAAGAAGATTTCAAGAGGTAATTAGCATCCAACTGAGGCAAACAGAGGAACAACGTGAAATATTAGAAGCTAAGGTTTTTTAACCAATAAATGAGCTAGATAAAAAGAGCGTACGATATGAAAAGTCAGAAGAGGAGGTTGTCTCCCTAAGAAAAAAGTTAAAATGGAATAGTAGCTTAAAGTTAGGCACATAAAACAAGAAATCAGCACCAAAAATCCTATAGGAGAGAATGGCGGAAACATGATTAGCAAACAAGAAAGAAAGAAAACACAGTGAAACCAACAACTAAGGAATGAGACAAATAAAGTGTGATTTGTAAGAATGCCATGTTGTCCTACAAATGAATTTAGGAATCTTGAAAGATCCCAAAGGAGGAATCACAACTCTCATGCTCCCATATTCGAAGATGTCAAGTGCTTCAATTTCCAAAAACTTGGCCGTGTAGAAGTTGATTGTAGGAGTAGTCAAATCAAGGTTCATCTAAAAGATGCAAAAAAAATGTAATATCAATCAAGAAATTAATCAAAGAATATATTTTCCTATTAGAATATCATCAACCACCATGTACATAAATTCATTTTGTGGCTATTTTTATTCTTGTAATAAATTTATCCATAAGGTTGTTGATTCCAAACACTATGCAAAAAAGAGTATGAGTATATTGCGAAAGTCGTATGAGGATAACAACACAACAAGACACAAGCTTCTTCCTCCATTTCTAAGCCACTTAAGTGCAATATATGTGGCAATATTGGCCACATGGTCAAAAAATCACAAGTTTTCTTGTTCTTTAACAAAAACCAGACAAATGGAGGAGAAAAGTGAAAGGAGATTATTCAAGAAAGGAAAAATTAGATGCACGTATCAAAAGGCGACCCACAAAAGTTTGGAAAAATAAGGAAAAGCAAAATGTGAGTTCTATGAAATATTGAAGTCATGATCAACTCAGTGTGAGTTGCTCAAGGAAATAAAGGGAACCAATCAATATTTATATTAGAGGAACATTCATCCATTTTTACCTATTATGGAAGTTAAATTATAAAGGGAACAATAGTTTAAGCCTTAGAGACGATTTTTTTAAATAAAAGAAAATATAGGACGTATCTAGGGGAACTATATTAAAAATTCCCAACAAATATTAGACCAATGTGAGAATGGTTGTTTTAACTACTAGAGAAGAGAATGTTAAGTGCTATTAAGGAGAAGCAAGAAGAGTTGCATTCCTTAGAAGAAAAGATTGTTAGTATAGAGGATGAGGGGACCCAAAATCTCATTGAGGATCACAAGGCTACACTAGAAGCAAGGAAAAATAAGTTTTGAAGTTTAGATTGAATAGAATAAAATGTTAGTAAAATAAGAGATTGAGAGGTTGTTTAATGAAAAGGAGGTTATATTATAGAAAGAGAAAGAAAGAGAAAAGTAACATATTTATCAAAACTAGAAGTCAAAAAACCATAAAACCGTAGTTGTAGTCATGGCCACCAAAGCCATAGAGGGAAGAATAAGAAGAATCCAATAATGAATTATTAGGGAGAAAATAAAGGTAATGTGCAAGTGAGTGAAAATCAAGATTTCATGAGAAAAAACTACAAGAAATTAGGGGATCTATAACCAGATTCCAAATGGTGCCTACATGAAAAAGAACCAAAGGTAATCATTGAAACAAAAATGAATCACATATAATGTCAACAATTTGAGAATATATCTATATGAATACATGAAAACCATGGGGAGAAAACACAACAGAAAAATATGAACTCACAACAATGATCCTAGCCAATGAACATTGTTGCTATTATGTTCATTTAAACACAAATTTTGGAAGGGAAAAGTAGTATATAGTTCAATGGAATTTCACATAGCATTAGATGAAGGGTGCACTTTGTGGAAGAATAGAAAAACAATTAAAAAAGGAAAAATAGACAAAGAAACATTGGCATACTTGAAGAAGAGGCGTTTCCACCAAGCTCATCACTTCAAGAACAACATCAGAAGAATAACTCCATCAACAAGATTGATAAGAAATGAAAAATATTGAGCAGATAGTTGCTCTTCTTAATATTACAAATTATTTAAATAAGTTTGCATTGGATACTACAACGTTGAATGACTACAGTGAGACTAAACTAAATTGAACTAACTGAAACTAAACTAGGACATTTGGATGGACTGTTTTGACACCTAACAAATGGTTGGAATTAGATTATCCAACAACCCTCCTTAATTACAACCACATAAGACTTAAAATAAGATGCATGCTGGTCTATGTAACACGTAGGCTTACAATTTTAAAATTTGACTTTAACTACATTTAGTTTTCTTCTTCTCTTCTTCCAAATGGTTTAGCCTCTAAATTGTTTCAGCATTTTCTTATTGTTGTATCCTTCAAAATGTAGTTTCTTCATTTTATAGTGCAGGTAGTACATCTTTCCAAGTTGTTTAAGAATGTCCTGGACTTCTTCAAAAATTTGATTGTATGTGAGTTTATACCACATGTCATCTTTTGTTGTGTCATCTTCATCATCAATTTGCTGCAACATAATTTTATAATAAAAAATTATTTCTTCAAGACTCTGATAACTGAAAATTTCAATGATTTTTTCATCATCCAAGGTGCCTTCAACATGCATTTCTTCATCTTCTATGAAAAATTTATCAAGGCATGCCATTGTAAGCCATGCTTCAAGGAAAATTTAACTTTTTTTCATAATCGTCCTATTTACCTGTAGATTAGAAAACAATGGTAAGTGTAAAAACATCTACGAAACCACATTTATTATGTTCCTTCTACTCTGCAATGAGAGATTTCTCTTTGTGGGCTTCCTTATCTTCCTCTACCTTTGTCCCTTCGAATTATTTACTAACCTTGGATGCTGCAAATAGCTTATAACATCAGTCTCAAGTGGGATTCTCTCACTGAATAACATCATGTTGATATAACATTGTTGTCTCATCATCTGTAACCTTTCATCATTAGGTGACAAATCCTCATTAAATTTAACATCAAGAAATTGAATTTCTAGATTAACCATAACATTTGCTTCAATTATGAAATTCTCATCAACAAGATTTGTTTCTAGTGAATCACCAAGTTGTTTGTCATTAAAAATAATAACTTGTTTGTGGATTACCATTATCATCCACTTGCAGTTGTGCATAGTGGTCATTCACAAGCATTATATGTCTTCTTATCTTGCTCTCTTCTACAAAATTCTTCACATACTCATCCTACCGATGGTTTGTGTCATAGTGGGACTCAACAAAATTTTCATGGCACTATAGATATGCTGGTATAGATCCATATTAATCTTCAACTTCAATGCTCTCCCTTACACCAAAATTCCTTTCAAGGGTATCCCAAGCCTCCTTGACTATCTTGGCATCTGAAATTAAGGGAAGAATGTTGTCATTTATAGATTCTTTTATACGTTTCAATGCAAAGGCATTCTTTTCCCTCTTGACGTCTAATTATTTTTTAAAATCTTGATACATCTCTAGCTACTACCTCGAATTTGTTAGCCTCTTGTATTTTCCCATTTGTTGTGCAACAAACAAATTAAATTTCAAACATATTGGCTTCTCTGTTGTCAATTTCTAGTTCTAACAATAATGGTTGTAGCTATGGTTCACGGTGGGAGCATGTATTAATGGTTGTTTCTCTATTGCTCACTTTCAAAAACAAATTCTTCAACTCTGACATTGGCTTTGGCTCAGGATCATGGTGGCACATGCAACAATGGTGGCTCAAGAATCTCAAATGAATTG